>CAMOHE010025374.1:32176-45833 GCA_946598075.1 Artocarpus hirsutus | reverse complement strand
ACATGCATGTTAATATTTCATGAAAACTTAGGTAAAACTCGAGATTAAAGTAACAAATTAGAGGAGAAATTTTTGGATGGATATAGTATGAAAAACCCAAATTCATTTTCCAAAAATCTTACCTCAAAATCTCGTAAAAATTGTGATGGCTTTGTTTATGGAATCTTATGATGCGGAACCAAGGAAAAGAGAAAGAGAGATGCATTTCAAGAGAAAGAAAAAGAGAGTGTGCGTGACAAGTACAAAGAGAAAGACGAGTATATATATATATATATATATATATATATATATATTATAAACAACCCAAACCCAAATATAAGGAGAGGGGCTTGAATGGCATTTTTGTAAACATGGAGAAATATGGTGCAAAAGTGTCATTTGGTATTTAAAACCAAAAATCAGATTTTTAAATATAATATCTACAACAAAATTTTAAATAACTGAAATTAACATTTAAATCACGCTTGGCATACTTAATAATTAAACTTAACATAATTAGTCTCATTTTAAAATTCATGGGTGTTACAAGATGATTATGATGATGACGACGACAACGACATTATTGTTGATTAGAAATTGCTAAACTCCGATAGCATAAGAGGAATGAGCACAATTGCATTTTAAAATAAATAAATAAATAACATAAAGCATAATGACGTGAAACGTGATTATTAAGAGGAAAAAATACAGAAGAAAGTAGTATAATGATTGAAATTAATTTACAGATTTATATCTGTAATAAGAACACAGAAGAACAATTTTTTAAAGTGGTTATTTTAAGACAATAATTCTTTGTTGGTTTTGAAGGAATTTACCTGCATTTATAAGAAGGAAAACAATAAACAAGATGAGGGACAAGTGGATAAAAATACAAGACATTGACATGTTAACTTCCTTCTTCAATCTCTCTCACTTTTCCAATGAATAGGAAAGCTAATTACAAGTATTTTTTTTTAGCCAAAGCGATTGTTTGAATATCATCTGTATGTTAAATAGTTCTTTTATCACTCTTGCCGTCTCATAGACATTGTAAGGTAGTAAAGAAAATGCCAATCCCGTGGTAAATTAATAATGAAAGGTCATCATTGATTTAGACATAAAATTATCAAATACTGTTGATGGAAAAACTAGATTAACGATCTTAGAGGGAGTTTTGGATTGCTGTAGCTTCATTTATAGGTAATTATTGAATCATTTTGTGGTAATTGAGCGTTTGGTAACGGAATAAATCATGGGATTACCGAATAATTTGTTGTACAGGAATGAAATATCAAAGGTAGAGTCGGGCCAACTTTTGGACTGCACTCCCAAAGAATTCGTAAAAAAGTTGGGTGATTGGGCTGCAAGTTTTTCAAGGGTGGCTACAATAATATCATAATACCAAGTTTACCCTTACTCCTTTTTTTTTTTTTCATTTGAAGCCTTTTTTTTTCTTTATTAATATTCACGCCTCCTTCTCTTCTTTCTTTTTACCCCCTCTTTTCCTCCCTCATTTGGCCTGCAACTTTTCCCTCTCTATTTTAGTATTCTTTTTTTTTTTTTTTTCTTTTTTAAGATTCAAGCAACCACAATTTTTGAGGGCTGTAGCACTTTCAAATTTGCAGGGTACCAAACACTCGGTTGTTTCACATTACAGTGGCTTTCTAGCCTAGCACAGAACGTTTGTATTATATTAAATGATTGTACACGACGCATAAAAGTTAGATTCTCAATGAAAATATAGCGTGAGAGATGGAGATAATGGGGAGATTTTTTTCTTCTAGAAGGGGAAATTTGAAATATATTTTTAGATAGGGGCATTTCAAATATATCAATGCATGTAAGAAAAATATCAATTTGACTTTTCTGCTATTTAATAAACTTTTTCTTAAATATGACATTAATTTTTATTTGCTATGACCAATATGTTATTTTCCTTATCCTCCCTTAATTTAGGGGTTTTTTTTTAGCAAATTAACGATTTGTATTAAATTTTATGAAACTCCCTTATTTTTGGGTTTCTTAATAAATTAATAATATGCATTAAATATTGATAAACTTGGATACTGAGGAAGTCAATGTTTCGTTCATAAGTTTTGTAATGACTCTACTTATGTGGCTGCTAGTTAAACTACAGTTGTGAATCTGCAAGTGTACAGGCCTACAAGTAATAAGTGCTCTGGAGTCCATATGTCAATCACATGAGGAGGGAATTTAGTTTACATTAATTACCAAAATTGATTGACTCTACGATTATTTGGACGACCAAAATAAAAATAAAACCAAAAAGAAAGGGGAATGAATATTAGAAACTAAATTGAAAATGAAAAATATGGAACGAAAAATAAAATAGCAAAAACAATCAGTTAAAAATACTAGAGCATCGATTTCACCATAATAAATTCGTGTTGATTTTATTATTAAGTGGAGCTCATGATTAGTTAGTCGAGAACTTCTTAAATAACCCAATGACTTCTCTCGAGTGTCAAATTGGATAATGTTCTCAAAAACCTGATTCTAATATCTCTATCTAGAATCAAGTAATTAAACACTCATTAAGCTTTGATGCGTGCTATGGAAGGGGGCATGCTGGGCCCTTGATGCACGCTGCATGCCCGCCTTGGGGTGTCGCGGGCCTGTTCCACCTGAAATTATGTGCTTTAACTCCGATTTTGATGATGTTTTTCTGTTAAATTCTAATTTATTAGTTCCCTACAAAGTATCACCAAAAACATCAAAATAAACAAAACCTTGAGAATTTTCACAATATTTAAGCTTAAGAAATAATTGATGTGTGAGTAAAATACTTACTTATCAACAACTTAAACAAGTACTTATTAATATCTAAATTTGTAGATTTTTTTTAATATTACTATACTAAATAACCTTACTAAATAATTTAAGATAAAATTGTTCTTACTATTGTTGCAACAGAATTTTCAACACTTTATAATAACATATTAGTCTAAAAGTTATACAGACTAAACATACAAGCTACAACCTCGGTCTCCATGCATATATAATTTTAGTCATACTATTTACACATAATTAAAAGGTAATACTTAACAAAGCAAAATGCGGAAGTAAAATGCGGGTGATATCTATTCTCCATCTTCACTGATCATTCGGAGCTGCACCACCTTCTATTAGATGTTACTTGTAGGTTGCTTACCTAAGTATAAACACACTTGAATGAACTTTCACTCCGTAAGTAGGAACTATGTCTTGCAAAACATTTCAAAAGACATATAATAAAATATACATGTGTCGATTATGCTCATTTATGATCTTATCTTATTAATTGATGGGCCTGAGCGTCCGTATCAGTTACATATGATCGTCCGAAAGTTAGAACTTACAAGGTCCCCAGCGAAACCATGATCTAAAATTACTATATTAAAACATAAGTCTCTCCATAGGTTGAAAGGATAGTACGAAACTCAAATTTAACTTGTTTTATAGGTTTCATAGGACTTGTTAGTGAGTATGAAATATAACATGACATCGCATACTATAACATAAGGCATAAACATGCATTTATAATATGTAATATATTTTATTTAGAAACTATTTATAGTGTAGGCGATATTCCTACTTACTTGTTTTCCAACACTAGGATTTGCTACTCGCCAAAGTTTCCTACTAAATTCTATAGAAGAATACCCATTGGAAGTGTCAGATTAACTTGTCTTATGTAATTTAATTTAGCATAATCATAAAGGAATTAAATCTTTTCTTAGAACATATTCTCCTTTATTAACGGATCATAAGTAACATATATATTGTAAGGATTAACTAACCTAATCCTCACAATTTAGTTTTCCTTAATTGCTTTTAATTAACCATGGTAGAGTTGATAATTAATTAACTAGTTTAATAATTAATTAATTATCTTATTTATAAACTAAGTATTAAATAAAAATTCCTTTATTACTCTTGTTGGGCTCGTAATTGTGTAAGGGTCCATATTTAAGTACTTATTCATTTTTGTAAGCCCAATATAGCCCATCAAGTCTAGAGGTGTTCTAAACACTATGTTGTTAGAACTTAGATCCTAGATATAGCTTTTGAACTAGTACGGATGTTGAGCTCCTATTTAGCATCGTAATGCTATGGACCTAACTCATCGGGCTTCCACAATTCTCGTATAAAATTCTGTCTCAAAAGCAGTTAAAATTTCTCAAGAAATTCCATATCTCGCATATGTAAAAATTTAGAGTCAAAAATCATATTTTAAAATAGAGTCCGAATTTGATAAAACTGTAAACTATACTCTTGTGTAGTCTTTCAAATGCTACAATTCCTTTGTTACTCGTAAATTACAATTTTGTCACTAAACATGCATTTTGTTTGAAAACTAGTAATGAAAGGTATTTTTTTATTAGTTTTAAAAGTCACTATATACATGTATGTTAGAAACAGATTTTCTTAGAATTTCCTTCACAAAAGTTTCTCGTTTTAATAAGGTCAAAAACTTTCATGTTTATTAGAATTCTATTTTCTGCTTCTAACATGTTCGTTTTCGAAGATTTGTGCAAACTTTACCAATTTAATAGTTTTTTTTTTAAATTTTGACTGTTTTTATAAATCTATTTTAAAGTCCAATTCAGAGGCAGATTCTTCAAAAATTTCTTCACAACAGTGATTCGTCTCATCGAAATCTAAAACTTTTTTGTTTAGTGAAAAATATATTACTTTACCGATTACAAACAGGCAGTTTTCTAAATGTCTCTGTAACAGTGTTTTAGAGGTAGAATTATTAAAAAAAAATTTCACAAAAGTATTTGTCTCATTGTGATCTAAAACTTTTATATTTTGCGAAAATTATGATTCAGCCTCAAAACGATCTGTTTATGTAAAAAATTCCATTATAACAAAAAATAATGCTTAAATTGTGAGGCGCATTAAACGCTAGCTAAACGTTATTATGATTTCAAAAAAAAAAAAAAAAAAGAAGAAGAAGAAGAAAGAAAGGACTCCGCCAACATGCATGCTAAGTTCGCGACACAAACATTGCCAACCCAGCATTGATGCCTGTGCTGCGGATAATAAAATTTAGGTATGGGAGACTTCAAAGCAATATAAACGTTGCAAGGAAGGTTACACTTTTGATGGATTTTGGAAAGAGAAATTCGGTATTAGAAGAAGAGGACGCCATTAAAATTCGAAAAAGTCACCAAAAAGGGCCCAGTTTAGCGTCGATGGTTCAAAAACTAAAAGGAAATTTTTCCGGACAAAATTGGTGAAGTAAGATTTCTAGCTCCAATTGAACCATTGCCTATCCAAATTTATGGGGAAAAGAGAGCTGATGTGGGAGCGACGTTTAAATTTAAAACGACAAAGAAAGTAAACAACATGCCAAAGCTAAGCGTTTCACAGGAAATTCATAAGAAGGCCAGCATGTCGACACGCAACTAAAAGGGGAATCCAAGAAGAGAGTTGAGCTCCACTCTGCAGAGACAGAAGATCTAAACTATACAAGAAGAACGACAAGGCACGAGCAGAATGACGAATAGAAAGACCAAGGACCGAGACACGTCTTAAATAGGCGAACGATCAGGATTATTCAATTAGGAATTAACAGTGAAGATTAAATCAGTTGTAAACAATTTGTTAAGAACCTGACACCTAGTAATAGCGGGAAGTTACAAATATTTGTACATTTTTGTTGACTTAAAGATTAACAAGAATTTATCTTAAGTTTTATTTAATTCTCAAGTCCAATTTGAGTAATTTCGTTGTTTGTCATTTGATCAATTTTTTGGCACAAACATAATGATACTTAAAACAAAAATTCATTGATGATGTAAAAAATAAATAAATATCATAACAATTTTATAGACTACTTTCGCTCTGATTAAAATCAAGTTTTGTTAAGTTTTTATTTTTATAATGCTCTAAAAAGTACAAAATCTAAGTTTGTGTGTTTATATCTACATCCAATATCAACACACACACACACACAGAGACACACAGAAAAAAAAAAAAAAAAGAAGTTGTGGAGTTCCGTACGGAGTCGGCTTCGGAAGAGATATTGCAATGGACACAAATCGTTAGTTCTTAATGTTGAAAATAACCATATGTCTCTTTGCAGAACCACTTAGAATTTCTTTAACAAAAACATCATTTAGTTACTCAACACAAAGCAAGAAGACAAGTAGATTATGATATTGTAACATCCCAAGTACAAGGAAGTCGTAGGAACACCCATGGTATAAACATAAGCAATAAACTTTAAAAAGGCCATATTTTCGGTTTAGTTCTGAAAGCGCAGTATGACAACCATAATAGTACCTTTAACTTAGCAAACCCCAGTTTTCTTTTGGTTCACAAAACTCTTCCAGTGCCTGGTCACATCTTCTTCAATCTCTCTCGCACTCTTCTTCACGTGGCCGCTATCTACCACCGAGACATGGGCAGTTGTGGAAGAGACGATATGGGCAGGCATGGCATCTAGTTCCTTCAATACTGTGCCAATGTCAGAGATGAGTCTCTCAGCCAAGCTACGGCTGAAGTCTTCTCTTATCACCACACGAAGAACCGCAATGTGTTGGGCATCCGCCGGCATGGTGTAGGCGGGGACAATCCATCCGAACCTTCTCAAGCTGTCTGCTATGTTGAACACTGTGTATCCGCTGCTGTCCTTCAAGGAGAAGGCCACAAGGGGCACTCCTATGTCTTTGGAGAGAATGTTGAACCGCCCGGTTTTCTCTAGACCTTCTTTAAGCGCTTTTGCATTTGCAGTGCAATTCTCCATTATGTTCTTGTAACCCTTTTCATCCAATAAACAATATACGTACATGGAATTAAGAAGATTGTAGTGTAAAACATATATTAGAGCATTATTGTCCATAGTTAATTGTGAGATAAGTAATATTGCTGCATTAAAACTTAGACACACACATATCTAGAACACTAATATTAAAACGGCTTGGAAAACTCAACCATGGAATTTGAATTTCTTAAAGAGAAAAGGATACCTCAAATCCCAATCTGATGAATTGATAATATTGAGCAATTATTTGACTAGAGCCTGCCACAAAAGATGGGAAAAAAATCATCATCAGGATTTAAATCCTAAGAGAGCTGATCAATATGATGAAAAGTTCAAGATTCAGAAACACAAACAAATGTAAACAAGTAGTTTTAGAGTAACTTATGAAGTAAAACGACAAGGTTGTGTTAGAGTTAACAAGGATCTTCGTTTGCCTAGAATTTGCAAATCATGTTACTCTCTCTTTTTTTTGTACCCCCTAAAAAGAAAGGAAAGAAAAAGGAGCTAACAATAATACAGTTGAACATTTTGTAATACATGTAATGTTGACAAATGTAAAGGACTATCCAAAGGGAAGTTAATTATCTATAAAATGATAAGCGGAAGTGGACGGAGGGGTTGTTTGATATGTCTTCCACAGACCGGGGTGTTTAAATAGTTTTGAAAGATTGAGAGCAACTTTAAATAGGGTACATATTTCGATGGTTTTATGAAAATAATCCTTGTTAACACTTTATTTAATTGTTAACATAACTTTTTTATAAATGGAAAATGAAAATTCACTTTATGTGAATTAGTAAGTATAATTTTCAATGTTATATATCAACTGACATACCTTTGGAGAAGTTGAGGGTGAAAGTAGGTTGATCAGACCCAAGGTAATTGATGTGAAATATGAGCTCCTCAGGCAAGTCCTCCTTGCTCCTCCACACAACCCAACCAACACCAGCATACACAAGGCCATACTTATGACCGCTCACATTGATGCTTTTCACTAAAGGCAACCGGAAATCCCAGTCGAGGTCAGGGTAAAGGAAAGGGGCTATGAACCCGCCGCTGGCTGCATCTACATGGATCGGGGTGTTCCAACCCGTCTCCTTGTTCTTCTTTTCAAGGAGCTCATTGAGGAGCTTCACATTCTCAAACTCACCAGTCAATGTTGACCCCAAAATGGCTGCAACACAAATGGTGTTCTCATCCACCATCTCAACGGCCTTCTCTGGATCCATCACATAATATTCTTCTCTCAGCTTCACCTCCTTCAATTCAACCTCAAAGTACCTTGCAAACTTCTCCCAACACACCTGGTAGAATTATTCACCAAAATGCCAAAAAAAAAGTGAAAAGAGAATATATAAAAAAATAGACAAAGCTAAGTAAGAAGAGAATCCAGAGTGAAGGAAAAGATGAGAGTTTAAGAGACCTGATAGGCCCCAATTCCACATGAGAGGGGGCTATACCCACTTGGACGAGCCCCCCAACCGTGTCATATGGAATCCGAAACTTGCGGAATCTAACCCTGTCTCTACGCATCATTCATGGGATGATATATTTATCATTTTTCAAAGGTTCGATTTCACAAATGATCTTATCGATTTGGTCTATCAATTTCAACTTTAAAAAACAGGCTAACACCATATTTATTGTCGTTACACCCTTCTCCCCTTTATTAGAAATCCGTCCAAAAATGAATCGAAACTATCAAGAGCCAACTTGAAATTTGGGAAAAGAACCTTTTTCAAAAGGAAGTGCCAGTGTTACCTGAACATTAGCTCCGGTGACTATATTAGGCTTGTCATAAGGTTTACCCTGTGATTTCATCTTGTGCTGCCACTTTCTCTTGAAGGCAAGACCTGCCAACATTATTGCCTCTGATGATCCAATTGTTCCCACTCCAACAGCAGCTTCAGAATCTCCCACAGGAGCATTGAAAAGGTTGGCAATCATGTTCACACAACGATTCTACCACACATAACCAAAAACCAATACCTCTTCAAACATTTATATGAATCAATAATCATTACTTTTAAGACATGCTCCAAAACCATGAAAAAAATTTAGTTGAAGTGGAGGCTGAGGATGGATATAATTGACTTGTTTAATTTAGTATCATTATGACAAATATATATAGATATGTAACTAGAATAAATTGCAAATGACTTGCTTTACATATATTATAGTATATATGTATGCACTCAAATTCTCTGTCCAATTTTGGTATCCTAAATAGTGTCTAACCAATCATATTATAACCGTCATTTAAAAATTGAATAGTGTCCTAGGCAGTGCTCCAAATAGTATCAACCAATCGTATTATGACACGTCATTTAAAAATTAAAACTAATATCTAATTGACTTTTACACTTTTTCACTAAATGACGTCACATAATTTGGACTAAAGATTTGAATCCATGTGTAATAGTTATGTTAGGTTGACTTCCTATTTGGTGTTGTGTAGTGTGAATTATGTGTGATAATAAGTGATGATCGCCGAGTGGGTTGAGGTGTTTCCAAATTTAGGGATATTTTCAATTGAAAATAATTAGCCAGTTTAAAATAGAAAGGGTTTTATCACTTCTCATGTTGGGATTTGTTTCAATCAACATTAATGAGATTTCTTACGTGCCAATTTTAATTTTACTTCTTTCCCATCATTGAAATAATGTAACTTGAAGTTGAAATTTAACACTGTAGTATGTGAGAGCTTTATACTGTCGCATTCAAGAACTTTACACTGTAGCACTTAAGAACTTTACACTGTAGCAGTTCAAACTTACTTTTTCAAACGTATTTCCCAAACGAACTCATAAACTGCATATGCTCAATTCATCCCCTTCTCTTGCACATATAGCATCATTGATTAACCTAGCGTATGTAAATACATACACACATATATATATATATATATATATGAGTGGTTTCAATGGTTACATTCTCAATAGATTTTATTATTATTAATTGTATGAGATGAACCAATGCAATTTTTCTTTGATCATGTGCATATTTACCTCATGAGATTTTCTTTATGATAATGCCCTTATTTTGGATTGTCTGAATTTTCATAAATTCATGAAACAAATACTTTTACATTATAATTTATGGAATATTTTCATTTATATGTTTTTTTTATTTCCCTAAAAGTTTCACAGGCAATGGCATTATTTTCAAATTGTCATTGATTTTACACACGTTGTTCAGTGCATTGATTAATCTACTTAAGTCATTGTTTAGAGTTATTTTATTTTCTTAGCCTATGTTTATTATTTATTCCATCCTAAAATTTTTGTACAGTTAAATATTAGAGAAAATATTTTTGTTGAAACTATGAATTTTTATGAACTGTGGAATCCTGCTATATTACTGTGATTTTGTAGAATAGTCAAAATATCTTCCATCTGTTTGTTTTCTGCTGAAAATTTTACCTCCATGAAAATTTTGGTACCTAAAGCGTTGTATATTTTGAGAGAATCTGTTTGTTGATGATTGTCTCATATCACACGCACAGGCCAGATCGGATTCACGAGATTAAAAATTTACAAAACTTCTCTTGCAAATGTTTACAATTCTCAACAAATAAATTATAAAAAAATTATATACGTTAGGTATGTTTTAGTGAAAATTTGAAGCTAATCGACACTTCTATCATGCAATAAAATTCTAGAGATTTTTAATGCCAATATATATATATATATATATATATATATATATATATATATAAGACATTCATGAGAAATGACCATTAAGATTTAAAGCCACGTGAGTCATGGATACTTCAATGACACATTCTCACTTACTATAATATTGTTGTGGCTTAGAATTTAAGTAGGCAAACCTACTTAATTTTATTTACAAATTCAATTGGTCTTATTAAATTATATGATTATGTGACAATGTTTATGTATATAAATTGTTTATTGCATTGACGATTTTTCTACATTAAAGTTTCTAAGTTATAATGATTTTGTATGTTAAGTTTTTAAAATGATGTTTTCAAAGAAACAAGTGTGTGTCCGTTTATACTAGAGGGCTGAGTGAGTAAAGAATGCAGGGACCAGCAAATCCAGTATAAATGAACGTTAAGACTAATGAATTTGAACATTTCAACCTTAATATCTCAAAGCTATTTATGATATTTGAACTTTTGAACTAATTCATTATTTTCCCAAGAAAAAAATTATTTTTGTGTTATTATTATAAAAGTAAAGTCCATTGATAATATTTTGTTGATTAATTTAATTATTGGAGTAGAGATTGTAATAATTAGACTTGCATAACAAATTGAATTTTATTAACTTATTTTAGTTGAATAGTTGTAACAAATTGAATTTTATTGCACCATTTTGAGTTTAATAGAAGTTAGTTTGTCTTAATTAAAGGGGTATAGCAAATTGAATTTTATTGGGTTATTTTTTATCATGATAGTTTTCTTTTAATTTTTATGTTGAAAAATAGGTATGTAATATTATTATTTTTAAAAACCTTAGCTTAAATCCTGAAATCCAATAAATAAGTTTGGGGTGTTTGGAGGGTGGTGAGAACCAGTGGTGGGAACCACTTTTACGGTAGCATGTGAGAGCTTTACATTGTAGCAAATTTTTTTATTGTTACTGTAGCATGTGAGAGTTTTATACTGTTTATAACTAAATTTGTGGTGAGAACCGTAGTGGAAACCACGGAGCCAAACAGGGGGAAGGATTAACTAATTCAATGGAACGTGGATCGAAATTCTCTCAATCTTATACTTTAGGATCGGATTATAGATTGATTCTTAATCCGTAAAATCCAATGCATGCACGTCCATACCCAAAAAGATAATTCAGCAAACAAACTCGTGGTCACAAATCTGCCATGATACTTTACTATTGCAAATCCACGATGGTTTGTCACTCTTTCACATTGTTAATTAGTTAGGGCTTTTTGGAGAGTACTTCAAACCACTAATATGTTTAAAAACATTCACTCAAACTATTAATTTGGGCTAAAAAACTATTAATTTGGGCTAAAAAACTATTAATTTGGGCTAAAAATGTTGTAATAATATGTATTATTGTTTGGAACCACTGTCACAAACAACAAACACCGTTAATATTTGTTATCCAAATGGCTAGGCTTGTACGAGTACTTCTAGTATGTTGGAGTCCCCTTGATCACGATTAATAATAGAAGAAATATCACCTCTATTTTTATATTTTTTAAATCTACCAACAACTCAAAACACTTTTTTCTAAGTTGTCTCCTTTTTTCTTTCCAAAACTTCCCAGTAATGTCTTGGAGTGAGCACGTGGCACTGAGATGTGACATCACATTGGGTGGAATAAGACTTGATGAAGCCACGTTCCCACGGCTACCATTACTCCGCTTGTGGACTTTTTTGAACCCAAAAACAATAATAGTAATAATAAGGAATTTACAATCCTTAGGGGTATTGGGGGTCCCACGCTTCCGAAACCACCAGCATGTCCCCACCACGCCCTTACACGTTCAACAAAACGTTAATGTTTTTACCCTGTGCTTCATGTAAGATTAATTTCATCTTCATTTCATTTTAGAGTTTTTGGCGCTACCCTTCTCTGAATAATATCCCAAATAGTATTTCAAATAATATCAATCAATCGTATTATGACACATAATTTAAAATTAAAACTATTACCTAATTGACTTTTACACTTTTTCACTCAATTACTTGACATAATTTGGACTAAAGATTTAAATCCATGTGTAATAGTTATGTTAGGTTGACTTCGTCTTTGGTGTTGTGTAGTGTGAATGTGTGTGTAAGTAAGTGATGATCGCCGAGTGGGCTGAGGTGTTTCCAAATTCAGGGATATTCCAAACTGAAAATAATTAGCCAGTTTAGAATAGAAAGTGTTTTATCACTTCTCATGTTGGGATTTGTTTCAATCAACGTTAATGATATATTTTATGTGTCAATTTTGATTGTACTTTTTTCCCATCATTGAAATATTGTAGCTTGAAAAATAAAATTTAACACTGTAGTATATAAGAGCCAGCAAACTTTTACTGTTCGCTATAACATTTAAAAACTTTACACCATAGCATTTAAAACTTATTTTTTCTAATGTGTTTTATAAACGAACTCATCAACTGCATATACTAAATTCATCCCTTTCTCTTGCACATATAGCATTATAGATTAACTAAGCCTATATAAATATATATATATAGGTGTAGTTTTAATAATTACGTTCTCAATAGGTTCTATTATTATTAGTCATGTGAGACAATTTTAGTTTGATCGTTTGCATATTTACCTCATGAGTTTTTCTTTATGATAATGCTTACACGCATAACTTAAAGCAAACGGGGAAGAATGCAGGGGCCAGCCCATCCAGTATAAATGAACGTTAAGACTAATGAATTTGAACATTACAACCTTAATATCTCAAAGCTATTTACGATATTTGAACTTTTGAACTAATTCATTATTTTCCCAAGATAAAAGTTATTTTTGTGTTATTATTATAAAAGTAAAGTCCATCGGTAATATTTTGTTGATTGGTTTACTTATTGGACTAGAGAGTGTAATAATTAGACTTGCATAACAAATTGAATTTTATTAACTTATTTTAGTTGAATAGTTGTAACAAATTGAATTTTATTGTACCATTTTGAGTTTAATAGAAGCTGGTTTGTCTTAATTAAAAGGGTATAGCAAATTGAATTTTATTGGGTTATTTTATATCATGATAGGTTTCTTTTAATTTTTATGTTGAAAAATAGGTATTTAATATTATTATTTTTAAAAACCTTAGCTTAATTCGTGAAATTCCAATAAATAAGGATTAACCAATTCAATGAAATGTGGATCGAATTTCTCTCAATCTTATACTTTAGGATTAGATTATAGATTGATTCTTAATCCGTAAAATCCAATACATGCAC
>CAMOHE010025374.1:0-29094 GCA_946598075.1 Artocarpus hirsutus | reverse complement strand
TGTAATAATTAGACTTGCATAACAAATTGAATTTTATTAACTTATTTTAGTTGAATAGTTGTAACAAATTGAATTTTATTGTACCATTTTGAGTTTAATAGAAGCTGGTTTGTCTTAATTAAAAGGGTATAGCAAATTGAATTTTATTGGGTTATTTTATATCATGATAGGTTTCTTTTAATTTTTATGTTGAAAAATAGGTATTTAATATTATTATTTTTAAAAACCTTAGCTTAATTCGTGAAATTCCAATAAATAAGGATTAACCAATTCAATGAAATGTGGATCGAATTTCTCTCAATCTTATACTTTAGGATTAGATTATAGATTGATTCTTAATCCGTAAAATCCAATACATGCACATCCATACCCAAAAAGATAATTCAGTATACAAACTCGTAATCACAAATCTTCCATGGTACTTTATTACTGCTAATCAACGATGGTTTGTCACTCTTTCACATTGTTAATTAATCAGGGCTTTCTGGAGAGTATTTCAAACCACTAATACGATGTTTATAAACATTCAATCAAATTATTAATTTCGATTAAAAATACTATAATAATATATGTTAATGTTTTAAACTACTGCCCAATCATCGTTAATATTTGTTATCCAAATATCCATGCTTGTACAAATATTTCTAGTATTTTGGAGACCCTTTGATGACGATTAATAATAAAAGAAATATCAGTTGGCCATCATCTTTCCTCGATTTTTATGTGTTTTTTAAATCTACGGACAACTCAAACATCTTTTTCCAACTTGTTTTCTTTTTTCTTTCTAAAACTTACAAGAAACGTCTTGGAGTGGAAACGTGGCAGTGCGATGTGACATCACAGTGCCTGGAATATGACATGGTGAAGCCACTTTCCCACACCCACCGTTACTCCGATTGTGGACTTTTTTGAACCCAAAAACAATAATGGTAATAATAATGAATTTACAATCAATCGGGCTATTGAGGGTCCCACGATTCCGAAACCACCCGCATGTCCCCACCACCGCCCTTACACATTCAACAAAACGTTAATGGTTTTGCCCTGTGCATTACGTAAGATTAATTTCATCTTCATTTCATTTAGAGTTTTTGGTGCTACCTTTCTCTGAATTTCTCAAGAATTTTCAGTTTAAATCCCCATTTTTTTTCCCACTACTAAAGTTTATTATTGTCTTCTAATTTAACTGCCGGTTACATATTCCTCTCATAATATTTTTTTATTAAAACTTAAAATAGTCAGCTGAAAGTGTAAAAATCTAACAACAAGAACTAAATTTAAAAAAAAAAAAAAATCAAACATAAGACAATCTTTAACTAATGATAGATTTTTATGGTTTTGCTTGAAATCTTAAGAGAGAGAGAGAGAGAGAGAGTTTGATCGTCCATTAGATATCACCATTTGCTTAAAAATTACCACAAATTAGTCATCATCAGATAGAAATGGCGATGCAAATATTAGAATTTCTAATTCAAAAAGAAAAGCACCCTTAAAATCCCAAACTTATGACTTGATGAGTTTTAGCTGAGTTACCTGGATTTCGGTGGTGACAGGGTACTCATCCATATCAACATAGTTCTTGTTGATGGAGGCCATGATGAGCTTGTCGCACTCCGGCTCCATCCACGTCGTCACAAACGACGCCAAGTTCAGCCTCGCGTTGCCGTCGAGCATTAGCTCGTCGCTTATGATCTGGTACGCCGCTTCCTTTGGCATGGACTCATCCGGCATCCTCCATTTCGGCAGTGGACGCCTCGCGTATCTTGATGCGAACGTCGCGTCCACCAACTCCTCATCATCATCATTCTCTGATTTTGACCTTGCCCTTGTGATCACCATCCTCTTAGATATGGAATCATGCGATCTCTCTCTAGATCTTTTCTTAACATATATGTTGGGGAGATGAGGGTACGAAGAAAATATGTGGTGGAAGATAAAATATGAGAGAGAGATTTTTATAGGGTACTTCTTATTGTCCCATTTTTTTTCCCTAAGAAAAATAATAATTGAATAGGGAAAGAAGCAAGTTAAAGAGCAAAGAGACGTTTGTTTTGTGTATTTATTAGTTAAAAGACTTAAATTTAGATTTAAATATTAAAATTTTTTTAAATATATGTTTATTTTTTAAAAAAATCTAAATCAAATGAGTATTAAGGATCTAAAGTTTTTAGAGTTTTAGCTCCCTGTAAACTCTTGATATTTGAATATTTTTTCTTTAATAAAAGCTGAAATTCTCTCTTATATCTGAGAAAAAAAATCATAACTTCTTTACTTGATATCCAATTGAGATGATTTTTTTTCATTGTATTTCTAGTGAATAGAAGAATAAATGAAGATCCATATTGCATATTTTTTAGGATAATTAACATTAAGATTTTATTATATATGTTAATAAATCAAAAACTATTTTTACTACCTCTCTAAACACAAATTTTAATTTTATTTCATACTCAGATTAAAACTTAAATGTATATCTAAACATCAATTCACATAATAATTCAAATCACACAACTCAAATCAAGTCACTAATTCGAATTCATTTGCAAAATAGACCCTAAAAATACTCTTTGACAAATTGAGCCAACTCTTTGACATGTTGAGCCAACTCTTAAACTCTTGAACTAAAAATAACGTGGAAGTGGTAAACTGTCTTTAATACTTTTACCCTTTTTTCCCTCATAAACTGCATTTATAATATTTAATAAAATGCATTTATAATATTTAATATTGGGAAATATGGACATTTACCAAAAAGAAAAAAGAAAGAAAGAAATTAGTGAAATTTAAGAATGCTTCTTGTTTTTTTCTTTGTCTCATTACAAGTACACAACTAAAATAATAAAAAAATAAAGATATAGTTGAATGATAAATTCAACTAAAGAGATATACATTAAAAAAAAAGAATTGAGATTTTGAAGAAAAAAAAGGGAAAAAAAGATTAACAAGGTGTTTAAAGGCATTAGTCCAATCAAACAATTTTAATTAAAAATATTATAGTATATAAAAATATTATATTATAGTAATTAAAAGTTTTAGTTGAACAATATCCAACATCCTAGTTGAAGTTATATTAAGAGGAAAATATAGGCATGCAATTGGAAAAAAAAATTCATGAGGATATTCTCTTGACTTTTTAGTAGAAGTACTTAGTTATCCAATTTATTTATCAACAATAATTTATTGTCCTGATTTTTTTAAAAAAATAATAATTTCAGGTCATACTAATCTTAGTATCCCTGCTGGATTACAGAGGACATAAATTGGACGTTGTGGATGAAAATCGAAACTGGCTTTTTTTTTTTTTTTTGGCTACTGAAATTGAAAGTGTTCAATAATGCCTGTCCTTTCTAAGTCTTATCATAATACACAACCAAACCAATAGCCTTAACTTTGCAAGGATAAAGTGACTTTGGCGTAAAACCAAAGGGTGCCAAACCAATAGCTTTAACTTTGCAAGGATTAAGCAACTTTGGCGTAAAACCAAAGGGTGCCCATAAAGAATCTGCAAGCGTGAATTTCAATCCCTCCCCCAAAACAAAACAAAACAAAACAAAAAACAAAAAACAAAAAAGAGAGAATGAGGAAACAAGAAAAAAAATTCCTTTTTAATCCTGTGTGGTTAAAACCTCCATTATTCACAAAAATACAATGTGCTTTTAAGAGCAGGACATGTAGACTTGCGAGTAACAAGGCTTTAACACGTGGAATTAAGTAGGAGTGGTCAAAATGATTATAATAATGTTGTTGAGTATGTGATCAACAAAGCAAGGAAAAAAAAGGATGAAGAGGCTCGTGTCAAACCACTTGAGGCAGAGAGAGTGCACCCTTGCGCCATTAGAGGAAGCAGCAGCGCAGTTCACGAGCCAAAAATCCAGAGCAAAAAGGGAATGCGTGCCACAGCGCTAGCAAATGGGTGTTGCGGCACCACGTCAGGCTAGAAATGATAGACATAGTGCCTGAAGGAGTAAAATATTATAATATATTTTTAGAGACATTTTGTTAATAAAAAGTTAATCTGTTATTCATATACAAAACACTATCCTCTTTATGTTCATTTTTGTTGACTATATGATAAGCAAACAAAAATCTGAGACTGACGATATGAATCTTTAAGAATCGCACATGTGATGGACAGAATATACAAAAGACATGAATTTTAAAAGTGATGGTCTAAATCATAAGATACACAATTGAGAGAATAAAGTTGGGCGCTTTATTTATGCTAAGATTTTTATGTTGTCTACATTCCTAACGGGAGATGGCTTGTCTTAGTCATCTAAGTGGGACTCTTCAAGTAGGTTATAGGTGACGATATATTAGATCGGGATAAAAATTTAAATTGATTTAGGTAATAATTTTGTTTGTTCAAATCAATTCACTTTAAACAATCATATGTGTTGTGTTTTAATCTTGAAATAACTAATGGGCTTGCATTCTTAACTTATGTCTTTTGATGTACCAAAGGGTGACATCTTGATTTAATGATGGTACATATACCGACAAGTTAGAGACATGACTTTTAATTCACGTAGATTCGTTATTCATAGATATAAAATTCATAACTCTTTTATAGAGTTGATGATATTCTCTTATATGCATTATACTGTAATTAGAAGACTGAAACATTCAACCATTTAGATACATAGGTGTAACCAAATGGTATACTATATATGGATAATAAGTATTCCATGAGTGTAATAATGGAACATAAGTTAAAAATAATCGAGAAGGTAAAACAAAATTTATCCTTAAGCTGATTATGAATATACTATGAGGATGTGACATATTATGATATGTCATGGACGGTTAACTTTTTGGAGCTTTGTAATTTTATATAATTCGAGAGTGCTACCTAAGCTTTTAGTGGAGTAACATTAAAGTTAATAATTATAATATATATATATATATATGAGATATGTTATTTTATAATTATAGGAGCTTGATATATAAATGTCCATCAGGTCCCATTTGCTAGCTCATAATAATCCTATAACAATATAGCGTGTTTTTCCTATATATTGGTGACTTATGTTAAATTATTAGACTGATTCAAATTCGATAATACTGGATTTAATAATATATGTTATTTTATTGGTTGAATTAATTTTGTGAATCAATTCAAGAAAAACATAATAAATTATTTTGATAATATTTTATTTACTATAGGATTATTTGTATATGACTGTTTTAGTCAAATAATTTCTCTATTGGGTTAATTGAATTAAAACTGAGGCACTAAGATTTCTAGGTGAATAAGATATTTGAGGATTCTAGATTCTCGCACGATCGGTAGGCTGGTGGGAAACTTCGGCAGGCCAATGGAGTAAGTTCGGCAAGCTGATTTCCCAAATCGACCTACCGAACATGCGCTAATCAGTATATGCATTTTTGGCGTGTTTTTTTATCTGGAGTTGATCCAGACTTAAACTTTGAGGCCTAATCTGATAAGGTTTAATCCCAAATTCGACCACTATAAATAGGGGTTAGTTTTTTTTGTTATTCAGATCATTTGAGAAGCATAGAGTGAGTACTCTAGTGAGAGAAACTATAAACTCCCTAAATGCTATTTTCAACATCAAGAATCTTAGCTCTAGATTTTCTTAAGTGGTTAGAAGGAGAGGCATTGGAGAAAAAGCTGTACGACAGGTGACCACCTGCACTCCGATCATGGATAGAGAATAGCAAAGAAGACCAATTGATTGAGGCTCTTTTGGAACATTCTTATCTTCATGGATTCCTACTACTTTCGGTATACAAAAGAGGTTAGTAAGATCTGTCATTAATTTTTGTATTTAGCATGTGAAACTTGTGTTCTGGGAATACTCTGATTTAAAATTTTTAAAATTCTGCTATGTATTGTTTTCCAAAAGGAAGGGCCTTGACGACATTTTTTGGAGTTTTTGTTTCCTTTCTCTAGCTAACCTATAAGTAAGAAAAAAATGAGCTTTTCTTGTCAACGTGAAACAATTATGAGAGCTAAAAACACATATAAAGAGATTGTAAGAGTAAGGAAAAACACAATTAAAGTGTGTGAGAATTCTCTTGTAATATGTATTCATTATCTTAAGCATAGTGAAATCTACAATAGTGAAAACAAGACGTACTTTCAATTTTGGATGAACTTGGATAAAATTTGGTGTCATGTGTTTTATTTATCTTTCTGCAATTTATCGTTCTTGGTAATTTATAGAATTAAGGTGTGGCTAATTCTTAATAATTGGTATCATAGCTTGGTTCTGATTGAGAACGATGGCTGGCAATGAAGGATCGGCACTAGGAATCACCAAGTTTGATGGTTGGGATTTCTCATTCTAGAGGATGTAGATGGAAGACTATCTGTACATCAAGAAATTGTATACACCTTTGGACAAGAAGCCAGAAGGCATGAAGGATAATGAGCGAAATCTCCTTAACAGACAAGTGTTGGATGTGATCCATTTGACATTGTCTAAGAACGTGGCCCACAATGTAGCAAAGGAGACACGATATTGGCTTTGATGAAGGCTTTATTTGACATGTTCGAGAAGCTCTTGGCAAAAAACAAGGTACACTTTATGAAAAAGCTTTTTAATTTAAAGATGGCTAAAGGCCGTTTGGTGATAAAACATTTGAATAGTTTTTAGTACTATCAAAAATCAATTGGTTTTTGTGGAGATCAATTTTGATGATGAGATGTATGCTTTAATTCTTTTGACCTCTTAGTAAATAGTTGGAAACCCATGAGAGCGACTATTACTAATCGTTAGGAGTGCAAAACTAAAATTCATTAATATCAGGGATTTGTTCTTGTCGAAGAAATTCACAAGAAAGATTTTGGAGAAGCCTCGACATCGAACTCGGCTCTCAAAGTCGAGAACAATGGCAGAAATTTTGACAAGTATTCCAACAAGTGTAACAGTAATAGAGGCATGTCGAGGAATGGCAAGAGCAAGTTTAGAAACATTAAGAACATGGAGTGTTGTAACTATTGCAAGACCGGTCACATGGAGAAGAATTGTAGTAACACCCAAGAATTTTAAACGGAATTAGTTATATTAAATTTTATTATTTAATATGCCAATTGAAATTTAAGCCATCATTTGTATTAATTTATATTCTTTAAGTTTATTTTATATGAAAATAAAGGTCTTGTATATTGAAAATATTAGTTTTCAAAACAATTTTGTTAAATCACAACTTTGTCACTGCTTACTCATTTAATTACCAAAGTGCCATGTTGTTTCCCGTTAATTCCTTTCACATGACAATCCTAGAACACGTCAGAGTCAAACCTTTCTCCTCCTCTCTCTATCTCTTCTTTCTCTCTCTTTCTTTCACCCTTACAATTTTTAGACAAAAATACTCAAAAAAAAAAAAAAGGAGAAAAACCATCTCTTTTGTAATACAAAAGAAATTTTCAAGTTCATTACATGTATAATATTTGAGAATTATGTAAAGCAATATATGTGTGACGAGAATTAATATTTAAATCTGATTTTTATGATAAATTCTATCAGAGTAAATATGGGATTTTTAAATAAAAAATCATGTCACAGTCCTAAGTAAAGTATGAATTAAACGAAAGATGAGGATTAGTTAATAAGCAAGGACAATAAGCTAGAAAGCTTGCTTAATTGTTGTAAAATATGTTGCAACAGATTTTGAATCGTAAATGTTATATAAGGAATACTATGCAATATAAAGATTATAATCCATAAAATTAAGCTGTATGAAAATTAGACAATATAAAGTTAACTAGTATGGGAATTATACTGTGTCGAGGATATAAATGAAGATGGAATGTTGTGTAAGCTTATGTAGAAAATATACCGATGGTAACTGTTAATATAAATTTAGACAGTATAAAAAATGAGTAGGACCCACCAAGGTGACACTCCAAAGGAGGAGAAATCGCCACGTCTCCCCTACGGAGAACCAGTTGGAATAAATGGATGAGAGTAAAGTTTTTAATTATAATTTAGCCCTAAACTAGGCTATTTTACTGATGAGGACCTTAGTGACAAACACTAACTTGTCTCTATCATTTTTTATGCAAACAAGAAAGAAAAAAAAAAGTCTATTTCCTTACTACCAAAACCAGCTCCCCTCACCATTGTCCTCTCAAATATTTTGCTTAAGAAACCTCCAATCATGCTTAGAAGCAGGTTTAAGTATTTTAGAGCAAGAATTAGCAACTTTGGAGGTAAAATATCCTAATTTTCTTCAAGTGTATTAGTGATTTTCTTCAAGTTTTGGAAGGGGATTTTGATGGGTTATGTCTTTTATGTTGTCAAAGGTTTTTAGAAAGTTTTCTGGCACCGAATGGAGGAATAAAAGCCCTTGAAATCTCTAGGTAAATTCTAAACCATAGCCTTGAAATGGTTATGTATATAAGTAAATTCTAGACCATAGCCTTGAAATGGTTATGTATATAAGGTGTTTGATTTGATGTTTATGGACTATGGCATGATTATGTTATGTGTTTATTGTATGATGATGATGACGATGGATGTTAGAAACTAGGGTTTTTATGCCTAAAATGAAAGTTTGAAAAACTTTGATTGAAGACAAAGTTTCAAATGGTTTAAAAAAAATTTGGGGTTTTGACAAGTTTAGAGACTGAATTAGTTTCCGAGTTTGACATGAGATTTACTAGAAATATCGAGATAAACGACTTTTGTGAAAAAAGTTTTGTAGAATTTCATTCGGATCGTATTGAAAATTTAAGTTCCAAGCTTGGTAAATTTGAAAAATTGGCAAGAAAACCCATTGAAACATTGGAATTTGGGAAAATCTAAGTGTACATAAGTTGTACATCTCATCGAAACTATTAAAAATTACGAACGCTTTATGAAAATTCTGCGTAGATTTTAAATTATGAATTTTACGAGATTTAGTCACAAAATTTCACTACAATAAAATGAAGAAAATGTTTTGAAATAGCTTGAGCTTGACCAAGGAACTTTTGTAAGATTTAATCTTTGCAAAAGGTTGGATGTTTTGGTATAAAGTGGTGATTTTTTGTTCCAGGGGCAAAAACATCAAAATTTTATGTTTCGGGCCAAAACCATAAAACTATGTGGAACGAGAATTTTCACTGTGTAAAAATGGCTTTTATACAGTTAAAGCAAGTAATCTTATGTATGAAAGCCTAAAATAATTTGGGAATTTTCTAAGAGAAACACGTTAAGGGCAAAATTAGAAAGATTTTCGTATTACGAGTCAAAAACATAAAGTTTTATAGAACATGACTTTTTTTTTTGCAAAAAAAAAAACCAACGCTTTGTTTTGTTTTGTTTTGTATTATTACGAGTAGTAAGAAGATATAAGTTTTGATTTAAATGGGTTCAGAACATTTTCTAAGACCCATCAAGGGCAAAACAATATATCATTTTTTACAAAAGAGGCTAAATGGACCTTGAAATGTCCGAATTAGGAAAATTCCCCTCAACGGAAATTTTTTCGTAACTTGTAAGTAACAAGATGTTAAAGTAAAAATGAGAAGTTTTGTAACGCCCCTATATCGAGGTTAACAGTTTTCAATGAATTAAAATAAAAATCAAAAATAAAAGTAAAACTTCAAAAATAAGATTGCCAAGAACTTAAATGAAAACTCTCAAATCAAAAATAAAAATATAAATAACAATTAAACCACAGTTTAATGTAGCACCTTAAATTTAATAATATAAAACTATCGTCATCATCATTTCAACCTTCAACATATCTTAATACAGTCACAGAATGTAACAATCGATGCTTACATTATCATGAAGAACATTCTTAACAATTGAAGCAATCCCAACGTAATATAGCTACATTGCTTTCTTAACTATTTTTCTCGTAGCCGCTTCACACTTAGCGAGTCCTGAAAAGATAAAAATATAAGGGAATAAGCGTCAACATGCTCAGTAGAGAAAACCATTACTCACCTTTAAGTTTTTATCATTACCACATTAAAACTTACATGGTTAGTTAATGCTCATCATTATCCAAATTATGAGATTTATTATGCTCATATTCTGTGGATATCATAGTTAATTATTACCGAGTTTCATACCTATACATATATACAACTATTACAGTTCATTGTTATTCCTGGTATCCATGTTCAATAGAGTATCACTCAACTCATCGAAACCCAAGTGGGCGCCCTTGACCACCCTCCAATCATTCCAAGGGTGTTCCAGTGAGGGGACATCAATCCCTGAGTCCTCACCAAATCGATTCCTATATAGTACATTATGGGACTTTCGACCCAAGGGAGCGTCATCACCTCCCCCAATTTTTCCTTTTAGGGTATTCGTGCCCAAGGACGTAACCGCTGCCCTTTTCACGTCTCACCATTTCTCTATATTCATCCGTTATTTATAGAGTTAGTTTTCCTAACCATGCTTCTCAATTTATAACAACATGTGTCAAATCATTATGTTCCTTGTTATACAATACAGGACGAGTTCTACATCATCATATTATAGATATAATCATATACATTCAAAATAGCATATACATATCTTGCAACATAAAACAACAAATTTTAATTTATCAAAATCTCACAAAAGATGAGTAATAGAATCCCTACCTTCTAAGCTTATCAATAATCTTTTAATCTCGGAATCAATTAACGTTAGCTTCACACTCCCTTGATCCCAAGGCATACATAAGGACAATTAAAACTAAAGCACATCATACAACCACATTCATAAATAAATCATGTGTAAATCCATCTCACTAGTATACCATTAAAGTTTTTATGCAAATTTCTTTTTGAATACCAAAGTAACAATTTTTGTCTTAACACAATATAAAATGTATACAAGTTATCTATATATTTTAGTCCCTAATAAGATTCATAAATCATTTAGGATAGTGTTGAAAAGGTTGCAAGACATTAAGGAATTAGGAGGTGAGCAAAGTTAGGTTCTTGGTTCAGGTTAGCAGCTAGTATACTATGGCAAACTAGCAGTATACTTTTACAAAAAGGATGGGTTCACTATCTACAATCAGCACACAGGTTAACAAGTGGTTTACTTAAGATAAACAGGTGGTATATTATCACTGGCAGGTTTACTAGTTTCCAATCCAAAAATTAAAAAATTCATAGAAAATAAAATATAACTCTGATTTAGGCTCATGATAGCTCATTGTAAAGCTTAGGATGTCTATTTTTTAAACATACAAACCAATTTACAAAAATTCATTTTTATTTAATCCTAGAATTTTAAGAAAGAACCGCTGCCCATAGAGGTATTACAAAGTTTAACAATATAATTTTCTGTTTACGACATATATACTTAAGACTATACACTTAAGACTTTAAACATATGCTCCAAAATAGTAACAAAACATATACTCAGGTTCAACAACACAAATTTGAATAACCCTTGAGTATAAAAATTTATAAATGAAAGACTAAATTAGTTCATAAGATTCTAACCTCGGATTATGGCTAGTTGGAAGCTTGAAATGGCTTTAAAACAAGTTCCTTGACTTTGGTATGGCTAAAATTCTTGCTTAAATGGAGCTGATGGTGGTTGATTTTTATGGCTGCCTTGAAGAAGTTTTCTAAGTATTTTGCTTCAGTAAAGAAGTGAGAAGAAGAGTGTGGGAACCGTGAGAGAAAAAAGGAAGAAAAGATGAAGTCTTTGAAGAGAAGTGATAAAAGCAATTATGGAGGAGAAATGTTGGAGCATGTCACAGAGGAAATAAAGAAAATGAGTGTCAAGAGTAGTTGGGAAAGATATCCACATGTCTCCTTTGGAGACTTTTTGATAGAAAATGCCAAAGTGACATTTTCGTAATAAATGGAACAATAAAAACAACTTAGTAATTTTAAATACAACAAAATTTTAAATTATTACGTTTTATACATTAATTTGCAAAATTATTTCTGTTAAAATAACAGGTGTTACAGCTCTCCTCCCCTTTAGAAATTTCATCCTCGAAATTTCAAATCGAATAATACTAATAAAAATCACAATTCTGTTACGATATCCACTTCTGACTCTAAACCGCCAATGTTGTTTGTCCCCAAATGTGAGTTATTGTATCTTCCTTCATTTGCTTGGAGTATTGACCTTACTCTAAATACTAAATACTTCAACAAAAGTATTATTGACTTGTTTCAAATTCACAACACCATATTATGGTTTAACATTTTGATAAAAAAAACACACATGCTGATCATACCATTTTCCAGTCCTTCACTATCTTTGGACTGTGATTTACAATTACATTTAAGAGATTGCTCCAGAAATTCTACATACTTCATCTTTGAATTCTTTTTCCTTTCTAAGCAAAGAAAAGTCAAGAATGATTAACTTCATATTCCAACTAATAAACTAAAATATAATCGTAAAATATATAACACAAGCGCTTCTATTCAAAATCATAACTTATACGTAGAGATATTAGAGGGAATCTCATAATTATTGCCCACTCGACAGATTTTTCATTAAACATCTACCGTTATGACACACAAACATTTCTCCCACATAACACATTCATATTTTCTACAGAGTATCCCCACAGTTGACTTTGGTTTTCTACAAAACATTAACATAATACTATACATTACAAACATGATACAGATACGTTTCGAGAGTATAAGACACTCCATATGCCAGCTATCCATATCATGCATGCTTATAGAATACAAAAACATCAATAAATAAAAGATCAGACTTTAAGTGGGATGCGTTTCGAGAGCATCAAGTATTCCTTATCACTAGCCATCCGATATTAGGGTCGATGAATCTAAAAGTTTTAACAACAGCATAGGGGAATGGTTATTAGTACACATGAAATACAGATATGCATGCCATGGGGTGAAACCAAAAGATTATAGATGGAGATTCAAATCAATTGGCCGCTCCTGGCTTTTCCTTTCCTATTCAAGCTTGGATGTTGTAGTGTCGGATTCCAGATGTATGATTTGCATCTTATCTATCAATTCCTCAGCTATTGAAGCAGTAACAAAGATTTGTCTCTTCGATTCTGCAATGATGTTTTCTTCCACAGCGTAATCTAGAAATTTCAAAAGACCATCATTAAAACCATTTACTAGGAGGTAAACATATTTGGTTTATATAAGTGATTGCTTCATGTCTGCTCCATTTAGACCTCGAGTTCTACATGAGATTTTAAGGATGAGGAATATGCAAAAAGAACTAAAGAGACAGGCGAGTAGGTAATGAAAGGTAATCCAAGATTTAAACAAAATCTTATGCAAGTAAGAAAATAAGAAAAAGCGATTGTCAGTTTGTGGAAAATCTGATTTACTTTTTGAAAAAGATTATACTCTAGTTGTATAACTTTTGACAATTGAAAATAATTTGATAGAAGACACTCTTGACACAATTGTAGACCTTTTGACAAATATACATCGAGTCAACAAATACTGTAGAACTTTTGAAATTTGACACATAAATCTTGAAATATCTAGATAAGTTTTCAAAATTCAAACATGTTACAGTACTGTATGTGATGTGTCTAATAAGATAATATATTTTATTATATATATATATATATTTAAGAAAACTATAAATTAAATGAGATACTAACACTTACTGTGTCATTCTAATAGTCACAATTATTTCGAACACAAGGCAAATATTTTTAGTAAAAGAAAAACACAAACTGTTGGACATCAACTGAAACTATTTCAAATAAGCAAAGACTAAACAACCTTTATAGAGCGATAACTTATTCCCCATCCAGTTTTCTTATGGCTTGGCAAACAAGATCTAGAAATACCATATTCCTGAGGCGTTGTCTTTCTACATGGAATTTTGGCCAAAGTTTAAAAATAGCTTCTTGAACATATCCACTAGGGTGACCATAAAGAGGAGGTTGGATGCTATCTAAGTTCTCCTTTGAAATTCCATCCCTGCAAAACCTTATTTTATCTTCTCTATTCATAGACATATAACCAGGTGAAGTACATTTACCGTTACAATTTTGTCTTCCACATTTATTACACGTTACCGTGATAGCACGAGCTCTTCTTTTCATTACATTATGACTAGTTCCTATTCTTGGTAAACCAATATTTTGATTCAAGTCACTCAGACGAACCTTTCCCTCTATTAGCATTCTCACATCACAAGGAATGCCAAAACGTATAAGAATCCACAACCGAGTGATCCTAGCCTTGTATTTCTTTCTGAGAATCTTTTAGGAGAGTGATGGGAAATACTTCCTCAGGTGTTGGTACTTTGGGTCCATGATGACATGAAAAAGAAGTAAATAGAAAGGAAAAATTGAGATAGTAAATTGTAGAATCCTAGAATTCCTTATTCTTTTAGAGAGAAAGCAGAAGTTCTAGAGAAAAAGAAGAAGGTTTGTGATTTAGAGAAAGGATAACAAATTAAGAGAGAAAGTGTGAGCTCGGAGAAATAAGCTCCTATGCATAGTAGACATATATGTAAACAATGATTAAACTACTATAGATGACACGTATAGAGGTCACATGAGAGAGACAGTGTAAGACAAACTAATTCAGCATTTGGACTAGGCCCAAATGTTTGAAGTTAAAATGGGTCAGGTTGTTTTGGGCCTTAACACATTTAGAACGAGTTAAATAACAAACATAAAATTGAAAACTAATTAGTATAGATCTTAAGCCCATTTCAAAGTCCACTAAAAAATAAAAATAACTATAAACAGCAAGACTAATTTCACGACAATCAGGGATCTTCCTAAATGGTATTCAAATCATTCCATAACAACATAATCCTCTAGAAACTCAAATAATTTGTTTTAATCAAAGCCTTATTGAACAATGCATACACTCATATGTTATCCTTAATACTTAACATCTATCAATGGATTCATCATCATTACTACTAAGGGTTAGAATGTGACCAACCTTGAAATCAATACAATTTACATCTTTCAACATAGACCACATTAAAGAGCAAGGACCATTAACGTTATTGCTTAAGGACATCTACTTTCCTTACAATCCCACTTATACAATCTTTATTTTTTTTTTCATTTAACAAAACCTCAATGACAAAGAGATTCACATTTAAGCATCTAAAGCTTAAACCTTTCATTATAAAGATCTAAAATCATCACTGGTGCCCTAAATATTATGATTTACCTAAGTGAATTCCTATTGGATATTTTCAAATTGCATCTATTCATAAAGATTCATTGATACACTTAAATACAATGTACGTAACAAAATATTTCAACATTGAAATTCATGCATTCTTGCCTTTACATAGTCTCAACAGACCAAAAATCTAACGTTTATCTCACTCATGATTCAACACCATGGATTCCTAACTTATCTCATATTCCTTAAGTAAATAAAACTTTCAAGAAAATTTATTGATACTTATGTACTCCATCGAATCCACACAATCACTACTTAGGTCTGAATCAATTATGAAGAATTTGGCACATCTGTGCCAAACTTTGAAATCAACAAATAAAGCCTTATATTCCTTATTGTTTTTCACGAGACAAAGGCTCTCTTAAATCCTCATATTTACATGAATTTCTCAGCATTCTGTATGAATTAAATATGCTTATAGATCCTAGTATTATACGAATCTCTCATAAGCATTCTACTTATAAACCCATCCCATATAATTATCATTCCCTCATAACAATTAATACTTTCCTTCTATATAATTATCGTACTTACATAACCGTTAATATTTTCATTCTAGGGCCTTTCCATTGTACATCCTTCTAGATTGTATAAATCAACTTGAAGGTTTATTTTGATGATGACAATGAAAATTCAACTTCAAAACCATCTCAAAAACAAATTTTTAAAGTGGTGCTATACTCCCTAGGTTAACCAAACCTAGGCTCTGATACCAAAAATTCTGTAACGCTCTTATATGGGAGTTAACAGTTTTCAATGAATTAAAATGAAAATCAGAAATAAAAGTAAAATTTCAAAAATAAGATTGCCTGCGACTTAAATGAAAACTCTCAAATCAAAAATATAAATATAAATGACAATTAAACTACAGTTTAATGTAGCACCTTAAATTTAATAATATAAAACTGTTGTCATCATTATTTCAACCTTCAACATATCTTAATACAGTCACAGAATGTAACAATCGATGCTTACATTATCAAGAAGAACATTCTTAACAATTGAAGCAATCTTAATGTAATATAGCTACATTGCTTTCTCAACTATTTTCCTCGTAGCCGCTTGACACTTAACAAGTCTTGAAAAGATGAAAATATAAAAGAATGAGCGTCAACATGCTTAGTAGGGAAAACCATTACTCCCTTTAAGTTTTTATCATTACTACATTAAAACTTGTATGGTTAGTTAATGCTCATCATTATCCAAATTATGAGATTTATTATGCTCATATTCCGTGGATGCCATTGTTGATTATTTCCGAGTTTCATACATATACATATATACAAATATTACAGTTCATTATTATTCTTAGGTATCCACATTCAATAGAGTATTACTCAACTCATTGAAACCCAAGTGGGCACGCTTGACTACCCTCCAATTATTCCAAGGGTGTTCTGGTGAGGGGACATCAAGCCCCATGTCCTCACCAAGTCGATTTCTGTACAGTGCGTTCTAGGACTTTTGACCCAAAAGAGCGTCATCACGTCCCCCTATTTTTTCTTTTAGGGTATTCGTGCCCGAGGATGTAACCGCCGCTCTTTTCACTTCTCACCATTGCTCTATATTCATCCGTTATTTATAGAGTTAGTTTTCCTAACCATGCTTCTCAATTTATAACAACATGTGTCAAATCATTATGTTCCTTGCTATACAACACAGGATGAGTTCCACATCATTTTGTTATAGATATAATCATATACATTCAAAATGGCATATACATATCTTGCAACATAAAACAACAAATTTTAATTTATCAAAATCTCACAAAAGATGAGTAATAGAATCCCTACCTTCTAAACTTATCAACAATCCTTTAATCTCGGAATCAATTAATGTTAGCTCCACACTCCCTTGATCCTAAGGCATGCATAAGGACAATTAAAACTAAAGCACAACATACAACCACATTCATAAATAAATCATGTGTAAATCCATCTCATTAATGTACCATTAAAGTTTTTATGCAAATTTCTTTTTGAATGCCAAAGTAACAATTTTTGTCTTAACACAATATAAAATGTATACAAGTTATCTATATATTTTAGTCCCTAATAAGATTCATAAATCACTTAGGATAGTGTTGGAAATGTTGCAAGATATTAAGGAATTAGAAGGTGAGCAAAGTTGGGTTCTTAGTTCAGGTTAGCAACTGATATACTATGACAAACTAACAGTATACTTTTACAAAAAGGGCAGGTTCACTATCTACAATCAGCACACAGGTTAACAATTGGTTTACTTAAGATAAACAGGTGATATATTATCACTGGCAGGTTTACTAGTTTCTAATCCGAAAATTAAAAAATTCATAGAAAATAAAAGACAACTTCGATTTAGGCTCATGATAGCTCGTTGTAAAGCTTAGGATGTCTTATTTTTTAACATACAAACCAATTTACAAAAATTCATTTTTATTTAATCCTAGAATTTCAAGAAATAACCACTGCCCATAGAGGTATTACAAAATTTAACAATATAATTTTTTGTTTACGACATATACACTTAAGACTTTAAACATATGCTCCAAAATAGCAACAAAACATATTCTTAGGTTCAAGAACACAAATTTGAATAACCCTTGAGTATAAAAATTTATAAATGAAAGACTAAATTCGTTCATAAGATTCTAACCTCAGATTATGGCTAGTTGGAAGCTTGAAAGGGCTTTAAAACAGGTTCCGTGACTTTAGTATGGCTGAAATTCTTGCTTAAATGAAGGTGATGGTGGTTGATTTTTATGGCTGCCTTGAAGAAGTTTTCTAAGTATTTTGCTTCAGCAAAGAAATGAGAAGAAGAGTGTGGGTACTGTGGGAGAAAAAGGAAGAAAAGATGAAGTCTTTGAAGAGAAGTGATAAAAGCAATTATGGAGAAGACATGTTGGAGCATGTCACAGAGGAAATAAAGAAAAGGAGGGTCAAGAGTAGTTGGGAAAGATATCCTCATGTCTCCTTTGGAGACTTTTTGATAGAAAATGCCAAAGTGACATTTTCGTAATAAATTGAACAATAAAAACAACTTAGTAATTTTAAATGCAACAAAATTTTAAATTATCACGTTTTATATATTAATTTGTAACATTATTTCTGTTAAAATAACAGGTGTTACAAGTTTAGTCACATAATGTTTGACATATGTGACTTACGAAAAACCCGTTAAGGGTAAAATCGTCATTTTATATGATGATTAAAATAGAGCCTGATCGCTTTAATTTAGCTAAATGCCCTTGTATAGAAAATGTTCCATATCACATTAAGTAGCAAAATCGTCGAGTAAGACAAGAAATTTGACTAAAGAACGTTCAAGTTAAGTAATAGAGAAGTGTACCAATGGAAACAAGATGAAAAAATTAAGACTGAATGTTTAACATTTAAGTTGTGTTATTAATCAACTAGGTCGGTAATAAAAAAGGTTTGCTAATAGTCATGTGTTGTTTCAAAGGACACAAAGCTGACTAATAGATTGAAAAGGATAAACTAGAAATGTTAGAACGCTGCTCAGGTAAGTTTCAAACCTCACCTATGACATGAAAAAAATGATTTTCTAATGCTTTGAATAAGTTTGAAATATGTTTGCATTTGTTATGCATAATATTTTAAAGTTCAAATCATAATTTGTATTGTGTTCATAATTGTTATGTTTATTGATTTAAACATTAAGTTAATGTGAGATTTAAAAGTTATGTTAAAGTACAACCTCATTGTACCATGGTCTTAAGTCTTTCACAAGGAAGCATCATATTATGTTACAATTATGATCTCATGATAGATAATATTGGTACGAATACTTAAGTCTAAAGTTCAAGTAAGTTAAGAATAATAATAAAAAGTTAATAATTAAGCATAAATAGAATCATAAATTATGATATTGCTTGCATTCCTTTTAAGAAATGATTTTATGAGGAAAGTTTTGTAAACAATGTTGTATGAGAAATGTTTTACGAGAAATGTTCAAGAAAGATGTTTTACGAGAAAAGTTTTAAGAAGGAAGTTTTATGAACGATGTATTATGTTTTGTTCGACATGTTTTAACTTATTGAGTGAAAAATTATTACATGTTTCTTCATGTTGTAGGTAGTTCTAAATATTACAAGTATGACTGGTTAAAGAGTTGGTGTTACGTGAAGACAAATGCAAAGGTTAGGCTATAAATACTAGTATAGTTGAGTTTTGCTATTTAAGAAAAAGTTTTCCACTATTTTAAGAAGATGTTTTAAAAAGTTGTATGAAAATAAATGTTTAATTAATGAATTTAAGAAATGTTTTGGATGATTTTAAAAGGCAAGTTTCATATTATATTTTAGTTTACGTCACAACAGATGTTGCAACAGTTTCAAGTATATTTTTAAGTATGTTGAAAAAAAAATTACTTTGTATTTTTCTTACTAAAAAGTAAGATTAAAGTTAAGAAATCAAGTTTAAACAAGTTAAGTCACTACCTCTTTAGCCTTGAGTCTCTCTTTTTCTCTCTCTTTTTAGATGCGTGTTTAAACTTAGGAAATCTTAGCACTAAATCTAGATAAAGTCTCATAAATCCTTCACTCCATCTCCTGTTTATTGGCTTAATTATCCTTTTTTTTTTTTCATTTCACTATTGATTGGGTTTTCTTCATTCTTGACCGATCGATTTATTTTTTTGCTTCCGTCTTTCGATCCTGTGTTTTTATATTTAGCTTTAGTGATCCTTAATTCTACTTTATCATGTTCGATTTAATTATTCTCCCTTTCTTACTCTAATATTTCGCTTGAATTTTTAATATAGTGTTGTTCTATTTACTCTTAGATGCATTGTCATTTCTTTGACAGAGAAAGATTTATATAGTACTTCTTACTGTCCTTTTTTTTTTCTAAAAGAAAAATAATAGAATAAAGGAAGAAGCAAGCTAAAGAGTAAAAGGGATATTATTAAAATGGAAATTCTAAGAAATGTCACTTTTTAGAACTAATTGTAGTAAATTTCAAGTTTTGAAACTATTTGTAGTAAATATTAAATTCATGATGTAAATAATTTATGTACTCTTTTTTTTATAGTGTAAGTAATTCTTATTTATACAATAAATAGATTTGTGTTGTAAATAATGCATTTATCTCTTTGTTTACAATGTAAATATTTTTTATTTATATAGTAAATAAGTTGTTTATATTGTAAATCTACTTTTGTACAAATATATTCAAAAGTATATTTGCTTCAAAAAAATTTCAAATATTTGACATTTTTTTTATTCCCTCGTATTAAAAATACCAAAACCCTTTTAAAAAAGAGTGAAGGTGATAATCTCTCTCTTTGGTACTTTCTAACTTACCCTTTTTTTGTCTCTCATAGAATGCATTAATAATGTTTAATATTGGGAAATACGGACATTTACCAAAAAAAAAAAAAAAGAAAGAAATTAGTGAGATTTCATAATGCTTTTTTTTTTTCCTTGTCTCATTAGAAGTACACAACTAAAATAATAACAAATCAAGACATAGTTAAACAATAAATTCAACAAAAGGGAATTATATTAAAAAAGATCAAGTTTTTAAAAGAGAAGAGGGGGAAAAAAGATTAACAGAGTGTTTGGAGGTATTGGTTCAAACCAAGCAATTTTAATTAAAAATAGAGTAACATATAAAAGCATTATATTATAGCAACTAAAAGTTTTGATTGAACAATATCAAACACCCTATAATTGGACTTATATAAAGAGGGGGGAGAGGAAAATGTAGGCATGCAATTAGAAAAATATTCACGAAGATATTCTCTTAAGTTTTTTAATAGAAATAATTATTTATCCATTTTATTTATCAATAATAATTTCTTATCATATGATTTAAAAAAAAAAATGGTTCTAATCCTTATAAGGTTATAACTTTGATATTCACACAATTATAGACTCCCGTTTTGTCTCATGTGTAATATACTTTTTAAACCCAGCACTAGAAGATTAAACAAGATTGCTTAAACTATAATTTCTTGTCATACCAATCTCAGTGTCCCTTCTGAGAGGATGTAAATTGGACGCTGTGGATGAAAATTGAAATTTTTTTGTTTTTTGTTTTGGCTACTGAAATTGAAAGTGAGATTCAATAATGCTTGTCCTTTCTAATTGTCTTATCATAACACACAACCAAACCAATAGCTTTAACTTTGAAGGGATAAAGTAACTTTGGAGTAAAACCAAAGAGTGCGCAAAAAGAATTTGGCGTAAAACAAAGGAGTGCGCATAAAGAATCTGCAAGCGTGAATTTTAATCCCTTCCCCCCCAAAAAAAAAAAATTAAAACAAAAAAAAAAAAGAAGAGAGAATAAGGAAAAAGGTGAAAAAAATTTCTTTTATTACTACGTGGTCAAAAATCCCAGCAGTGTGTTTCTTAGAGTGGAACCTGTAGATTTATGAGTAACATGTGAAATCTAGGAGGAGTGGTCAAAATGATAATGACACTAATAATAATTAGGGGCGTATATCGGTTCAAAACCATCGGTTTTTGCCGGTTCAATTAACGTATTGTCTTCATCGGTTTTTGAAAATCCAAACCGAACGTCTAACCACCTGAACCGAAACCAAACCGTCCAAGTAATAAGTGGTTTGGTCAACCGGCCAACCAAATCAATTTTTGATATAAAACCAATTTTATCAGTTTTTTTTTTTAGTTGGTTTCGAAATTTTGATTTTTTCGAACACCTTGAATAATAATAATAATATTGTTGAGTCTGCGTGAGCCAAATCAACAAAAGCAAGGGAAGAAAAATCTGAAGAGAAAAGGCAATGCACGCCGCGGTGCCACCAAATGATGAAGTGGCTCGCATCAAACCACTTGAGGCAGAAAGAGTGTACCCTTGCACCGTCAGAGGAAGCATCAACGCGGTTCACGAGCCAAAAATAAGAAGAGAAAAGGAAATGTGTGCCGTAGTGCAAGCAAATGGGCGCCGTGGCATAATGTCGGGTTGAAAGGGCCTTGAAGACTTTTTTGGTTTTTGTTTCATTTTTCTAGCAAACCTATAAGTAGGAAGCTTGGGCCTTTCTTGTTAGTGTGAAAAACAATTGTGTTGGCTAAAAACACATAGAGAGATTGTGAGAGTAAGGAAAACACAATTGAAGTTTGTGAGACTTCTCTTGTAATATGTATTCATTATCTTCAGCATAGTAGAATTTGCGGCAATAAAAACAAGACATAGTCTCAATTTTGTACAAACTTGCATAAAATCTAGTATCTCTTGTGTTTATTTTTTTTATGCAATTTATCATTCTTAGTAATTTATAGAATCAGGGTGTAGCTAATTTAACAACTAGTATCAAAACTTGGTTCTAATTGAGAACGATGGTTGGCGATGAAGGATCAGCACCGAGAATCATCAAGTTTGATGGTTTGGATTTCTCCTTCCAGAAGATGCAAATGTGGGACCATTTATATAGCAAGAAATTGCATATGCCTTTGGACAAGAAGCCAAAAGGCATGAAAGATGATGAGTGGAGTCTCTTTGACAGATAAGTGTTGGAGGTGATCCATTTAACGTTGTCCAAAAATGTGACACATAATATAGCAAAGAGACGCCACATTGGGTTTAATGAAGGCTTTGTCTAACATGTACGAGAAGCCTTTGGCAAATAACAAGGTGCACTTTATGAAAAAGCTTTTCAATTTAAAGACGGTTGAATGTGGTTTAGTGATAGAACATCTGAATAGTTTTAGTACTATCATAAATCAATTGGTTTTTATGGAGATCAATTTTGATGATGAGGAATGTGCTCTAATTCTTTTGGTTTCCTACCAAATAGGAAACCCATGAGAGTGACAGTTACTAATCGATAGGAAGAACAAAACCAAAATTTATTGGCATTAGGATACCGTTCTTACGGAAGAAATTTGTGAAGAAGCCTTGACGTCAAACTTGGCTCTCAATGTCAGGAACTATGGCAGAAATTTTGACAGGAACTTCAATAAGTGTAACAGTAATAAAGGCAAATCAAGGAATAGCAGAAACAAGTCAAAAAAGATAAGAATATGGAGTGTTAGAATTGTGGCAAGACCTTTTACAAGAAGAAGAATTATAGATGTAACGCCTAAGAATTTTAAATGAAACTAATTATATTAAATTTAATTATTTAATATGCCAATTGACTTTTAAGCCATCATTTGTATTAATCATCTAATGGATTCTTGTTCATAACCACACTCTTTAAAATGTGGGATGCTCCCACAAATTACCCAAACCGTATGTTTTGTAGTGAGATATTATATTATATTATTGCTCTTTCATCCAATGGCTGAATTTAATAGGGGAACATAAGGGCAGTCAAGAGTATGCCAGTATATGATTACACTGGCAACCGGTCGGATAGAGTGATATTTTCTTCATAAGTGGGCCCGTGGGCCCTCTCTCTTACACTTGCATCTTTTGTTTTTCACCGCCACAGATACAAGGAGAAACCAATGGTCAGGGCACGTCCACCGGAAAAAAGATAAGCTTTTATATGGTTTTTTTGGTTGATAGAAGAAACTTTTATATATTTGCTTTCTGGGCAATATTATTTAATCGTATGGGTTAAAAATTTTGGTAATTTAAAAACATTACATATTAAATTATAGTCTATAGTTTTATAAGTAATTAGGTTTTAATTTTACAGGATGAAGATTTTTTTTTTTTTTTTTTTTTTTTTTAGTTTTCCTACATCATTTGCCCCTCTAACCTTGAGAATTCTCCTTATATTTCCAGTTTTCTTTTTACACCAACCCTGCAAATTAATTTTAAAAACTAAAAACTAATTCAGTCATCTATAGTTTTTGGCTTCCCTTCGCGTTGTTCTTTCTCATTGATTTTAGTTTCCACTTTTTATTTTCACTGATCTTTATGGAAATTTAGTTTTTTTTTTCTTAAGATTTATTTTCAATAGAATGTATTAAAATGTGTTAAATCTTATCCTGATATTTTATGTGGAATAATTAGGAAAAATTTCGTTAAAAGGACATTACAGACTTGGAATTATTAATCCTTACACAAAAACAAGGATAATAAAATTACTTAGTTAATAGAGTTTATTGTAAATGAATATTAAAAAGGGTTATTTATGTTTTTATACCTTGTATTTTGCTTTTATTTAAAAATACGTTATATTTAACAATCTTGCATTTCTACATCCTGAGTTTGCATTTGATACACAAATACCGTTTCACAGTCAACGCATCAATTTGATGGAGAAAAAAAAAAATTTGACCTTAATAAATAACGCCCATCCATGCTTAACTAATCTTTGTAAGTATTCTTTTAGAATTAAAGCCCTTTTTTATCAAAGTGGTGTTTTGATCGAGAAAAGGTACATATTTATATATTAAATATAAGTTTAAGACAAAATAATGCGTGATTTTAAAATTTAAGGTATATTTTTTAAGTAAAAATAAAATATAATGTATGAAAAGGTAAATAACCTTATTATAAATTCAACTTAATTTTTTAAATTAGAGAAAACTACTTACTAAATACGGATATACTATACATTTTAATTATTCGGTAAGAGCATAATATAATTTTTCTTATACAATAGAGGCAAAACTTGTATGAGAATCTAAGATTAAAACTCAATTTTTTTTAAATTTGAGTGGGGGCACAATTAATATTTTATAAAACTTTAGTGCTAAAATTTAACTCAAAAAATTTGAGCAGGGTATATCTAATATTTTTTAAAACTTTAGAGTTGAAAACTTAATTTCTAAAAACCTGGTTGGGGCACGTGTCCCACTCAAAAGTGCTTTAGCTCTGCTATTGATTGGCGGTGAAGATTCATGTACAAAAATTACCAACAATGATTTTATCTTTAGCAAAAAAAATATTAAAATAAAATATCTAAATCTAATGATTTATAACTAGTAAGTGTCAAGTGTTCAGAACTAATGTTTTGGGCTTACAAATAATTATTTTACGTCAGCAAAACAAAAACAAAAACAAAAACAAAATAAAACTACTACTAATTTTAGAATTGGTTGTTGATTGAGGGTGAAGACTAATGAAGTAGACTTACTATTAATTATTTTACCTTTGGTAAAAAAAAATTAAAAATTAAAAATTAAACATACCATGTGTGACTTTTGAATTGCTTAGTGATTAACGGTGAAGACTAACGTACTAGACTTACAACCTATAATGATTTAAAACTAGTTAATAATTAATGGTCAAGACTAATATACTAGATTTACTACCAAAGACTTTAACACTAGTTAGTGATTAATGGTCAAGATGAATGTACTAGACTTAACACTAATGATTTTACCATTAGCACCAAAAAGAAAACTACTAATGACATAGAACTAGTTAGTAATTAATGGTCAAGACTAAAATATAAACTTACTACTAATGACTTTATACTAACGTCTATTTGGTGGTTATTATTAGTGTAATAGGCTTACAAGTAATGATTTTAGGGCTAGTTAATGATTAATGTTCAAGACTAGTATACTAGACTTATAACTAATGAATTTATACTCACAACTGATTAGTGGTTCTTATTAATGTACTAGACTTACAACTGATGATTTTAAAAGTAGTTAGTATTTGGCAGTCAAGATTAAAATTGTAGACTTACAACTAATGAATTTAAACTAACTACTGATTAGTGATTATTTTAATGTACTAAACTAACAACTAAAGATTTTAGAACCTGTTAGTGATTAGTGGCAAAGACTAACGTACTAGACAAACTACTATTGACTTTATGTTAACTTCTAATAAGTGGTTATTATTAGTGTACTAGAGTTACAACTAATAATTCTACAACCGGCTGGTAATTAGAAGTAGTAAAGACCAATAAATTAGAGTTACTACTATTGACTTACCTTTAACCGAAAAAAAGACACTCATGATTTTGGAGCTAGTTAGTATTTTTTTTTTCCTAATCAAAGAGGAGAACTAATTAGTGATTGGTAGTAAATATTAATGTACAAGATTTACTGTTAATGACTTACATTTAACAAAAAATATTGAAAATTTTAAAATTAGTTAAAGATTAGTAGTGGTAAATACTAATAAATTAGATTTCTTTTTGCTTTCCTTTTTTTTTTTGGAAATTGAGATACATATACTTCTATTAGATATAAAATGACTCATTTGCTATCCAACTACTTAAATAGAGAAATAAAACGACATCATCAGTCTTACGGCTCTCCATTAGTTAGTTATGTTGCAAAATGAAGTTATTACGATCATTGTTTCTTTAAATAAATAAATTCCTCTATTCAACGTCACCATGGCTCTAACATTAGCTAGTTATGTTGCAGAATGAAGTTATTACGATCATTGTTTCTTTAAAATAATAATTCCTCTATTCAATTTACTATTGTGCCCTTTACTTTACATACTTGCATGTAATTTATTATCAATTTTGTCCCTTCCAACATTACTCTAAGAGAGGAACATTACAACATTACCCTTCTCAGTAATAAAAAGACAAAAAGAAAACATAATAAAGTAACCAAAAGCCCCGTCGCAACTAGTTGTCCAACATTGTGGCATAATAACCTTTACATCCACTGGTAGGTTTTATAGTGGGTCTAAGTACCAAAAAAAAGGGGACTGAACAAGACCTTTGCTTGGCTGAGTGGGTCCAAATTGCTCAGTTTGGTTATAACTGAGATTGATGTTTAGCCCACCATTAGTCCAAACATTGCAGTTTTGAGCCCAATAGTTATCTCAGTTTTAACCCTAAAAGCCTCTCCATCGTAGCCTTCTTTCTCAGTTCTAACCCTAGAGCCTTTCATTCTCCACTGCAGCCTCCATTCATATGTGAGCCTCCATTCTCTCCTCTCCTTTCATTGTTCTTCAATCATCCCTTGTCCTGGAGAAAGCCTTCGTCATTGATCTCCATCTTCTCTCGGTTCATCTGCTTTGAAGAGAAAACCCATCCCTCACGATCGGTATTGATCTTCAAACCCTAGTTCTTCACCAATCTTCGGTGCTTCCAATCTCACAGTGTACCTTTGTTTTCGATCCAAAAATTGACATACTAATCCCTAAATCCTCTCAGTTCTAACCTTAAAGCCTCTCAGTTGTAACCCTAAAGCCTCTCAGTTTAGTGCCGCTGTAGCCTTCATTCATTCTTGTGAGCTATCATTCTCTCCTCTCCGTTCTTAGTTATCCGATTATCCCTCCTCTTGAAAAAACCCACCCTCAATTGATCTCCATCTTCTCTCTGTTTGTCTTTTTCTAAAAGGAAACCCATCCCTCATGATCGATATAGACCTTCTAACCTTATTTGTTCCCCAATCTTCGGTGCTTCCAATCTCATCACGGCGCCCGTTTTATGGCCTCGTGCCCGAGCGTCTAGAACTATTTATCCGTTGTTGCTGGAATTATCAGCATGTGAACGCCAACATAAAAAACCTCTGGCGGCCCTCCAAAGCAGCATTTCAAGCTGAGAAAAATCTCGTCCTTGTTGCAGCAGAAGAAAACCCTTCGTTGCCAAAAAACAACAACACTAATTTTGGGTTGCTAAAGGAGTCTTCACTCTCCTCCATTGGGTCTAATTTGGTACTTTTTCGTTCCCTTTCTTTCTATGTTCATTGTGGTTTATGAATTCTTTCCTACTACACAATGTGGAGTGTCATTTGTGCTCATTTTGGTGTTGTGATAAGGGTGGTTTTGGTCTATGGTTGTCATTTATGCTCATGATGTTCGTGCTATGAACACTATCATTTAGTTCATCTGTGCTTGTCGTTTATGCTCATTTTGGTTCTATGAAAATGTTGCTTCTGTGGTTATCATTTATGTGATTGGTGTTTCTGCTAATTTTGGTTCTCTAAACAATGTTGTTTTTGTGGTTGTCGTTTATGCTCATGATATTGGTGTTGTGAACATTGTCGTTTACTTCATCTATGGCTGTCGTTTTTGCTCATTTTGGTTCTATGAACAATGTTGCTTCTATGGTTGTCATTTCTGTGGTTATCGTTTTTGCTAATTTTGATTCTATGAACAATGTTGTTTTTGTGGTTTTCGTTTATGCTCATGATTTGGTGTTGTGAACACAATCGTTTGCTTTGTCTGTGGTTGCCATCTCTACTCATTTTGGTTCTGTGAACAATGTTGCTTCTGTGGTTGTCGTTTTTGTCGTTGTCATTTTTGCTCATGATATTGGTGCTGTCAACACTGCGGTTGTTGTTCTGCTCATGCTGGTGATTTGTGCAAACTGATTTTTGTTTTCCAAACTCTCATTTTGGTGCCATGTGAAAGTACTCGTCTTGGTGATAGTATCAATGTCACTTTGATTTTCACTGCTATGATCCAAAATAAAATGTCATTTACTCGTGCATATGTCCTCAGTGTGTTTTTGTGTTTTGCATATTGTCCTTTTGAGTGTCATGGTCAGTTTGGAGTGTAATCAATGTCATTCTACTATCCTTTTCAATTTTGTTTTGTAGAGGTTCATTAATTCGTGCCGTGTTTAATTATCATATCCTAATTTCCATTTCATGTACTAGTCCTCTTTTCCCTCCTCTCATGTTATGGCCATTATGCCTACTTCTGCCATTTATGAGACATGATCTGCTTTAGACGCATGGCTGCCAGAAGAAGGTTTTAAATACGTGATAGGTAACAGTAATAGGCTGTGATGTTTGTTGGCATTTTTGAGTTTATTTTGTTTGATGCATGTGTTTGTGTCCCTTGGCAACCATGTTGCCAGTGTACAGTTGGTCTATAGGTAGGTTTTTTTTGTATCATATGTTAAGTCTTGTTTCCTGTGTTTATCTACGGTGCATGACCGATGTTCATCATGATAGCATCTGGTGGCTAGAGGATATGAACTAGCAAGAATGATGTTTACTCATACTTATGCTTCTGAGCTTGTAAAATTGTCTTTTCTCTATATTTACTCATTACGTTAAAGTAATATATTTTAATTCACCATACCTACGAAGTAATTTGTTATCATATAAAAAGAAATGTCCAGGAGCAAGCACGATTCCATTGCTTGGATTACATAGAGGACCGAATTATTGATTGGACTCCTTCAAGACCTTGTTAAACAAA
>CAMOHE010025373.1:0-11053 GCA_946598075.1 Artocarpus hirsutus | reverse complement strand
TCTAGATTATGTAAGATTCGTATTTACTTTGTGATGGCTGTGTTAAGTTATTTGAGAATTGTACTATAGTGATGATGACTGTATTTTAAATATTTGGTGCTACACTAAAAACTGTGGTTTGTATTTTAAATTTTATTTTTGTTTAAAGACCCATGGACATTGTTTAATGGATTTAAATAATATTGAATCTAAGTTTATTTTTATTTATTCAATACTACTAACCCCACATAGGGGCGTTACAACAATATATTAGTATAATATATTATATAAATGGCTAGAGAAACTGTCTTAGTATTATTATTATTATTTCTAACTTTCTAACTATCTAATCTAACTTTTTACTTTTCTTTACTTTTTATTTTTCTTTTATCTCAAAGGGACACCCCTGATCCTGTTAATATTTTTGTTAATATTTTGTTATTCTTAATTTTCTTTTATTTAGCAGGTGCTAAAAATAGCAAAATAAAAAAAAAATCAAATAAAAAATTAAAAAAAATAAAAAAGCAAAAAAAGTTACTGTTTACGTCATTTGCATGTTAGCGTTGAGTTACTATTCACGTGGACTAAACTTTGCTTGTTTTCCTTTTGTATTTGTGTGGTTTCATATGTCTTTAAAAAAACTAAAAATTTTGTGGGAAGTTTATAGAGAAATCCTTGTAAATTTTTCTCAACACTTAGAATCACTTTATAGTGCTTGGTGGAGATATGAGAATTTACTAGATAAGTTTCCTTACCACGGTTGTTTTTCGGATTATCTGTTAGGAACTTTTCTAAATGGTTATGTCATAAAACTGGAAATTGGGTAGAAAGAGGAGATTGATCCATCACTTTTGACTAATTACTAGTAAACGAAGCTTATCATATGTTGGAAGATATGGTCGAGTATGATTATTGATTGAATAATTCTAAAACCAATTTTGGTTTAGAAAACAGTTCAATATTTTTGGAATCTTGGCCATATACTCAACCTGAAATTTTGGAATCAACTACTAAACTGCAAAATTCATCAAATTCTTCAAATAGGGAAAGTTTAAAAATCCCGAGAGAATATTTTGAATCCATGAATAGTGTGTTGGAAAATAAAGAAAATTTAGAGCCCTCTTGTTTTGAGGAATCTAGTTCTGGAGCGGAATTCTTAGGGATGTTTGAAAAACACTCTTTAACTATAAAAGAGTCAAAAGACTTAATCACTGAAAATTAACAATCACTACCTTTAGTCTTAGATTCTGAACTAACGTTGCCACTAGAATTTATAGAAGACTATACTTATAGTCTCCACCTCCTGCACTATCTCTAGCATCTTTCTTGTGGACTTACCAAGACTATGAAACGAATCCAAGTCACACAAGTTCAAATGTCTTTCATTTTACCAATCTTGAGAGTACAATCACACAAAACCCATATGTGGTATCCTTTGACACTTTTTATGAGAGAAAACAGTTTTTTGATGACTCTTTACTATTACTTTTGTCATGTAACAATCTCATGTGTGTAATTTTCTAAAAATTAGAATTTTCCTTTTGAAAAACTCATTTAAAGTGGCTTAGGTTGTAGAGGATATAATCAAGTTTGATTAGCTGTTACTTTGTATCACCTGTTGGAAAAATAGTACGCAGTAGAATTTAAAAATTTTTATATCAGAGTATTTTCTAAAACACAAGTTTGACACACTATATGCATAAATTAACCAAATCTTACTAACTTTTGAATGCTGAAGAACTCCCGCAATCCGTGAAGAGAAGTAACGTTCCAGAAGAGCCTCAACCAACTAGTCTTCTTTGCTATTCTCTATCCACCATTGGAGTGAGTGTGGGCTTACATGTACAACTCTTCCACCAGGTGACTCTCCTTCCAACCAATTGAGAGAACCCAAAGCTAGTGTTTGTGCTCATGGAGTTTCAGAATCTCACTATCAGAGTTTCACTCGTAATCTCTCAACTGATCTAAATAATAGTGAGACTCACTCCCCTTTTTATAGGAGTTGGGTCTAGGAGTCAGTGCTTATCAGATAATGCCTCCAAATTTGAATCAGAACCAAATCTGGATCAATATCTGAAGAGATCCGCATGAAAACGTGTGATCTTTTTATCGTGCAGTCGGCATGCCGATTTGTCTAACTATTATGCCGAACTTGCCCCTTTCGGCAGGCTGAACCTGAGGATCGGTATGTCGAACTGTCGATAAAGATCTCAGCGAATCTTTTATTTTTCACCTAAGATTCTATAGGATAAAGTCTCAGTTTTAATTCAAATAACTCAATAGAAAAGTTATATAATTAAAACAACTTTATCTAGAAAATCTCTAGGAAAATAAATGAATTCCTAATAATTCAATAAGTTTATCTTAAAATAATTCAAAATTAATTTAACCCATAAACATACATGAATTATCTGATCCTAATAATTTAACAAGTGTATCTTGAATCAATTTTGTCACAAAATTAATTCAACCGATAAACAAACATGAATTATTTGATTCTTTCGAATTTTAACCAATCTAATTAATCTGACATAAGTTACCAATTATTGGAAAAATACGCTGTATCGTTACAGGATTTTTGTGAGCTAGCAAAGGGGACCTGATATACCTATATAGTTTAAGCTCTCGATAATTATGAAACCCAATATCCCAAACATACATTTCATAATTATTAACTTCAACGCTATTACACTAAAAGCTTGAAACTACACTCTTGAACTATATAAAATTACGAAGCCCGTATTGCTAAGTTTCCATGACATATCATAGTGTATCGTATCCCCATAGGATTATCTATAATCGGCTTAAGGACAAGTTTTATCTTACCTTCCCGATTATTTTTATCTTACGTTCCATTATCTCACCATCGAAAAACTTACCATCCAAAGATAGTATACCATTTGGTTACCATCCAGACAGGATTGAAAATCCAAGTCAATGTATCCTAGAGGAGTTAAATCCTCACTTGAATACACATGCATATACCATCGAGTCCTTCTCAGGTACTTGAAAATATGCTTTACCGCAACCCAGTGGTTCGGTCCTAGATTTGTCTGAAATCGACTTACTATCCCGACCGCATAATAAATATCCGATCGTGTGCAAAGCATGGCATATATGAGACTACCCACTACCGAAGCATAAGGCACCTTCTTCATGTATTCTCTTTTTTCATCAAACTTTGGGGAGTCTTTATTAGAAAGAGTAATTCTAGACCTAAATGATTGCCCACCTTTCTTGGAATCTTACATTGCAAACCTCTTGAGAATTTTATCTATATAGCCGGCTTGGGACAAAGCTATCATTTTGTACTTCCTATCCCAAAACATCTGAATACCAAGAACAAAATTAGCCTTACCCAAGTCCTTCATGTCAAACTGCTTGGTCAACCATAATTTGATCGATGACAATGCCCCAACGTCATTGCCAATTAGTAAAATATCATCTACATAGAGCAGCAAAAAAATCACTTTTCTATCCTTAATGTATTTGTAAACACATGGCTCATCCACATTTTGTGAGAACCTATAGTCTTGATTATTTAATCAAATCTTATGTTTCAAGAGCGAGAAGCTTGCTTAAGTCTATAAATTACTTTAGCAGCTTATAAACCTTACCCTCTTGACCCTTGACCTTGAGCCCATTTGGTTGTTCCATATAAATGGACTCATTAAGATAGCCACTTAGAAACGCCCTTTTGACATCCATCTATCAAATCTCATAGTCAAAAGTGGCAGCTATGGACAAGAGAATCCAGATAGACTTAAACATGGCCACAAGCGAAAAGGTTTCCTCATAATCGATTCCTTCCTTTTGCATGTAACCCTTAGCTACCAGTCTAGCCTTAAAAGTTTTGACCTTTCCATTCACTTTTCTTTTCCTCTTGTAGATCCACTTACACCCTATGGGTTTTACCCCTTCAGGAAGATCCACAAGCTCTTAAACCTGATTAGTCTCCATAGACTTTCATCTCTATGCTCATGGCCTCTATCTAGAGTTTTGAATCAACATCATCCATAGCCTCTACGTAAGTATAAGGATCCCTATCATGTTCATCCGGTTCAGCCAAGAAAGCCTCCTCATTGAACATATACCTCTCGGGTTGACGCCCGATCCTCCCACTACATCGAAGCCCCTTAGGTTGTTGTTCAGGTTCGTTTGGTCTTTCTACATTGATCGAAACTGTTTCATTCGAAACCTCTAGAGTGATCCAATCACTCCTTAACTCCTCAAGCACCAGTTTACTTCGAGGCTTAAAGTCGTCTATAAAACTCTCCTTAAGGAAAGTTGCATTAGTTAAAACCATGACTTTATTTTCCCTTGGGTTATAGTGGTTTATAGTGCATATCTCCAAAAGGATAAAGGCAATGATAAATAACTAATCATGGACCTAACCATGTCCAATAAAGTCCTATTCCTTCTCTCTACTGCGCCATTCTGCTGCGGAGTGCCGGCGTAGTCAAATGGGATAAAATCTCATTCTCTAATAAGTGTCCTAAGAATTCATCATAAAGGTACTCACCACCTCGATTGGATCGAAGTACTTTTATGGGTCTACTCAATTGCTTTTCTTCTTCAGCCCGAAACTCCCTAAACTTGTCAAAAGTTTTGCTTTTGTGGTACATCAGGTACACATACCCATACCTTAAGTAATAGTCAATAAAAGTGATAAAGTACTCATACCCTCCTCATGTTCGGATGTTCATCGGTCTACAAACATCATTATGCACAAATTCTAGAACCCCTTCGACCTTATTACCCGTAGACCCAAATGGTCTTTTGGCCATTTTACCTCCAAACAAGATTCACATTGAGGTATAGATTTCACCTTTAAGTGACTTAAAGGTCCATCCCTTACCAACCTTTGAATCTTATTCAGGTTAATATGACTAAGGCACAAATGCCAAAGATAAGTCTTATTAGAGTGAGAAGTTTTAAGTTTTTTAAAGTTATTATCATTTATATCAGCATTAAGCAGTAAGTCTATCTTAGGTTTGATAAAATATAGATTATTTTGTATTCATTTAGAATAGATAAAAGATTTATTTTTATGAATCACCACTTTATTATTAAGAGAAACCATTCATTGTATATTCAAGCTTAAAATTCTCAGCTCTTTCTCTCTCTAAAATTTTCCTCATTTCTCTAAGCTCTTATTTTTTATCTTTCTTATCTCTAAATCTTCAAAAGATTTCTAGAAAATCTTAGAAGTTTCTTCAATCTTTAAACACTATTCTTAAAAATTCTTCAATTTTTCTTTCTTAATCCCACAAAATCTTCTCAATACTCTCCTAAAAGCTTCTAAATCCACTCAAAGCACTCAAATTTCTATCAAAGCTTCAATTCACTCTAAGGAATCTCTTTTTCTCTCTAATCATTGATTCTTAATATAATCATCTGAAGAAATACTTTCATTTCCTTTCTCAAAAAGAAATTAGGCAGAAGTACAAAGCTCAAATCACTCATCTTTGGGTCCTTTCTCATTTTAAACTTCCAATTAATGTAAAAATGTATATAGAAGGTCTTATTTGTCCTAGTGATGTCACAAATAAAGGTCTCTCTAAGATGGGTACAAGTCTTTGTGTTAGGAAAAGAAGAGCCTGAGCTAGAGCTTCAAAGTGTCCTAAGTGTTCTCATCAAAATTATGAGTGTAAGTGCAAGTCAAAAGGTCTTACGTTTGTAAACAAGGAGGATAAAATATTTTGCTGCAAAGATGGGCTTTCAAAAGAAAATTTATATGATCTTCAAGATTTCTTTTAGACCATCATAGTGGTTATGTTTAAGGAGTTGTTTATAAACTTTGGCCTCAATTCCATACAGAAAAATAACGTCTAGAGAATTTGGTGTTAAAGACCCAATTGTTCAGTTCGCATGAATGTTAGAAGGGAAACAGCCACCTGGACCCTCTAAAATTAAGCAAAATTTGTAAAATATCTTTAGTTTTTGTGTGTTTTTGTTTTCTTTAAAAAATTTGTTGAGAAATTATTTAAGATATGAATTTGGTTTGAGTGAAAAATCATCAAAATGGCTAAGTAACGGATTTTCTGGAGACGTATTTTAATGAATATAAGTTTTCATTCATTGTCAAATAAATTTTTACCAAAAAAAATTAAAAAACATAAAAATAAAAATAAAAAAGATTTTTGTTTTTGTGATTGTTACCGTAGTTGTTTGTTTAATTATTGTGTTTACCCTATTTGCGTTTAATTTTTTTTATCTTACCTGTTAGATACATTATTCAGTAGGTATTTAGTGTGTCATATATGTTTTGGTTTTGTCCCATTTTGTCAAAAGTTGTATAATAATTCATTTTTCAAAAGTTGAATAGTTCTTGTTGGGTAAAATTTTCAAAAGTTCTAAAGTTGAGTCACATATGTCATATTTATCTATCTATCTTCATCTGTCTTCACCTATCCATTCGTCTTCGATCATACTATCATGTGCTATATCTCATTCATCATTAGAGTCTTACTTAGAGTGGTGTAAAATGTTTTCAACATAAAAAAAATAAAATTCTAAAAAACAAAGTCGTTGTTTCTTAGAAACCATTATGGAGTCCTTGTCCCAATTATTTCTAAATTTTAAAAATATTTGTGCATTTTGTGGTTCTAATTCAAGAAAAGGATATTGACTATTTAAATGCTGCATTCCCTTTAGGGTAAATCTTGGCTAAGAAAAAAGTAAACCTTGTGTATGGAGAGGGTGGTCTTGGTTTAATGGGAACCTATTGCAGTTGGAGCCAAAGTAGACGGAGTCCTAAGTATTATCCCTTGTTTTCTTGTTCAAGATAATTTTTGTGGTGAAACCATTAAAACCGAGAAAATAGTCAAAAATATTACTGAGTGTTTAAAACTTATGATTCTTTACTTAGATGCATTCATTGTTTTACCAGGAGATCTATGAACTCAAAAATAAATGCTTATCATAGCTAGTTGGAATCAATTAGATATTCTTAATAAACCACTTGGTGTGCTTAATGTTAATGGCTTCTTTGATGGTCTTTTAAGTTTTCTCGATAATGTTGTAGAGCAAAACTTTTTGTAGAGTTAGGAAGGAAGATTTTTATCTCTGCACCTACTATAGAGGAATTGCTTAAGAAAATACAAGTCATCACTCCCAACGCAGGCACTACAACTTCAAAGCTCAGCGGGAAGTATAAACGAGATTTGGATCTTTCTCTCTAAGCTCTTTGATTTTTCGACTTTACCTACAACATGCTTGTTTATGTTTATTTTTCTTTCTGTGTTTTGGATAACCACTTTTGTATATATATGTTGCTACTCTTTCTACTTAAACTTGTTAAACATTGAGGACAATGTTCAATTTAAGTTGAAAGAAGAGGGTTTGTGTCAAAAATTTTCAAACTTATGCTAAAATTTTTCAAATTTGAGTCTATTTTTGTGTATCTAAAATAGGACTTGTTCTAAAACCAAACATATGTAAAAAAATAAAAAATAATAAAAAAGAAAACCCCAAAAAAATTGAAAAAATTAAAAAAATAAAAAAATTTTGTGCACTGTATGTAAAACTATCAAGATTCTTATTTAGAGTCAGGATGGTCGAGTGAAAGAGTTAGTCTTAAAACACGTCTCAATTTGGTCTAAGAATATCATCTTTCATATATTTTCATTTATGCTTATATTCTCCATGTTGTACGCATGCATGCATGCTTAGGATAACTGATTATTGAGTCTTTAGCATTCTTGAGACGTATCCTATTCATGTTTGTAACATATTTTATTTTGTTGAGTTTGTAAGCATCTACATCTTAAAAAAAAACTAAAAATTTAAAATCTTAAAAGAATAGAAAATTTGAAAACCTAAAAAATGTTTTGTAAATATTTTTTTTTTGTTTTTCATGTGCCTCCTACCCAATGAAGAAGCATGGTTACATCATAGCTTGTTATAAGATTCAGATATTGTTTAAGTTTATGTTAATTTCTTGTATTAGCTTCATATGTTGATTGATTTTTCCTAAAATTTGAGCACTTAATCTTTAACTTTAATTTGTTATACTAATTTAGAGACTATTTATGTTAATATAATCTGGTTTATTTTTATAAAATCTTTTAATTTGTTTGAATTACTCTCAAAGCGAAAATCGTAGATAATACTAAGTTAAGGACATAATTTAGACCATCTTTGGTTCGTTTGAGTCTTTCAAGTTTACCTTTGTACATTTTATATCCCTAGTTACCCTGTTGTACTTAATGTTCAATTTTCTTTGTCATCCATAAATTTTTAGCTTAGTCTTTTTAATAATTTTATATCCTTTCTTTTGACCTTTCACTCATAAAGCATATGATCAGTTTAGATGTATTTTGGGTTGTGCTAATGTTAAGAGAGGATGGGAAGAGTTATGAAAGCAAGTTTGTTTATTCTGTATGTCTGTAAATTAAAAAAAAAATCAAAATAAAAAATATAAATGAATGAAAAAAAAGAAAAATAAAAAAGAAGAATAAAAATTGGATGATAAATGAATGTTTACTTCAAGTCTGGGTTTGTTACTTGGGAAATAATTTGTACATTTTAAAGGTTTGAGTATAATGTAAGTGCCTTTTTGGTGAATCAAGCTTCAAATTCATTCTCCATACTACCTTTTTGCCCTAGCCTTACATTACAAGAGGAATGAAGTCCTAATGGTTTTTAATTTATTATTATTCTACATTAGTCAAGAGAAGAATAAAAACAAACTTGTAAAATTTTGTTAAAATAAATTAGATTATATTAATATAAATTTATCTGGTTTGTATGCAATGATTAGTGATAGAATAACACATACGAGAAAATTCATTTTAAATATGAGATATACTCTTGAAATAAATTATAAACTTGAATAATATCTGCATTTTATTTTAAGCCATGACTCTGAAATAGCCTTTGAGGACATTCTGCAAAGAGTTACATGCTTTTGAGAAATCAATCATTTGGTTTCTTTTCATGTTTTATTACTTTGATTGCTTGAGACTAATAATAAGCTGGCTAGGGGTGTAATGAGACTGTAAAAATACACATTTTTTTAAGGTTAAATATCATTATTTTTCATTATTTCTTATTAAATCTATTAATTATAGCATTTGTGCATTTTTAAGTGTTTGAGTGCATTTGTGTGAAAATATGTTTAAAAATATGTTTTTTACTATTTTTTTTGTTTAATAATATTTTTAGTAATTTTTAGACCCATCTTTGCGTGTCTTATAATTAATTAGTTTAAAGATAATTAAAATCGTAAAAATAATATTGTGTGATTTTATTTTAAGTCTTCAAATGTTTGTAACTAAGTTTTTAGTTTGTGAATATATTCTATTATATTTTTAGTAATTTTTAAAAAATATTTCTGAGTCCTAAATAATATATCTATTAAGGTTTATTAATTTTAGAAGTTTTACTCTATTTTTAGTAATTTTTGTGTGTTTTATTGTAAAATAACTATTAAATGATTGTAAAAATTATGTTTATAAAATAATTAATTTTAATTTGTTTATTTTATTTTAGATTTAAAATCTATTAGAAAAAGGAAGACAAACAGTGCGAAACAGATAAAAAGGGGCCTGAAATGCTTAAGAAATCAAAAAAGAAAATAAAAATGAAAATAAAAATAAAAAATAGACACATGGCAGCGTTTCAGCCGTCCTATATCAACTCCAAATCGATCTAAGCCATCCACGTGTTGAGAACTTCCCTAGTGGAATTCGCTGCTTTGGGCGCACTGTGCGTGCCTTCATCCTTGTCAGATTGGCTTACCAGTCTCTAATCCAACGGTCACCAATTGTCCCTTCTTTCCCTGTTAACCTGCACCTTATCTTTCAATCAAGTTCATTCGTTGAGTCTCTGTCCATGTGATCGACGGTTTCTATTTGTCTCTTTCGTGCTCACTCCATTGGATAGAAAGTGAAAAATGCACTCCAAGCCTGATTCAAGTGTCATTAAAAAAAAAAGAAAAAATAGAAAAAGTAAAAAATCAGATTTAATCTGATTCAAGAGTTGTGGGATGGCAATAAATTAATTTAAAAAATCCCATATCACTCAATTTGCCTCCTACTCATTTTGCATAAAAAATATCCCAATAAAATAATAAAAATAATATAAAATAAATAAAAAATGTAAAAAATCATTTTTTCTCTACTATAAATGGCCCCTCATGGTATGTATTCCTCATTTCTTCTCCTTGTAAGAAATTTATTTACTCTTGTAAAAATGTAGTTCCAAGTCTAGCTTTAGTTCAAGTTTTTGTAAAATAGGTTTAAGTGTATGTTATAAGTTGTATGCTTAATAAAATTATGTGTGTTTCTACCTTTGATATGTCTTTCTAAATTTCGCTTTTGTTGATGAAGGGTATTCTGGCAAAATTAAAGTAAATATATTTAATTTTTAATGTTTTTTAAGTAGTTATAATGTCAAAATTATTTTAGAAAATTTATGATTTTCATGTTAACTTAGCTAAAACTCTAGCAAAATTAAGTTTTGATTTATCGTAAACATTGTTGGCATGGTTAATGCTTAAAAACACTTTTATTATTCGTAGACATGGAATAGAACGGTAAATGTTTAACTATAAATTTTGTTTGTAATTTTAGTTAGTTAATTTTGAAATCATACATATTTGTTAAAAATGAGTTTTTGACCATTATAAACATGAATCTACACAAAATGTTTAGTAACTCTTGATTTATTGTAGACAAAAGATGTCATGTTGTACACTTAAACCATTTTAATAAATAATTTTTGAAAAACTAAAACATATTTAAGTTAATTGTTAGAATAGAACTTTTAATCATCAACATTTGTTAAAATTGTTATTTCTTCTAGTTAATTTGTACTTATTATTAAAATTCCATTTATCATTCTAATTTAAGTCATATTTCTTGTTGTTGAAATTTCAAAAATCACAAAAAAACTAAAAAAATAAAAAAAGTAAAAAATATGTAAATATTGTAAATAGTTAACTTTAATCCTTAAATTTTTCAGCAAGAATTAATATAACTGATATATTGGACTTTTGCAACACCTTTTCATATGGGATCGACTTTGAATTCACTGAGTTTTTTTTTTTTTTTTTTTTTTACTTGGACAA
>CAMOHE010025372.1:0-33242 GCA_946598075.1 Artocarpus hirsutus | reverse complement strand
TCCCTTATAGACGACATCTTGACCAATGTCGTCTATAAGGGGTGTCGTTGAATCTCCAAGGCTTTGACAACATCTCTTACTTGTCGTTAAATAATTTAACGACACTAAACTATTATCGTTAAAAGGAGACCTTTAATATGACATCTATAATTCAAATATCGTTAATGACATCTTTGTTTGAGATGTCGTTGTATGTACTTTTCAACGACATTCAAAAACTACATGTCGTAAATAATATGTCGTTAAATGTAGTTTTTCTTGTAGTGGACATTTCTCAATTGTGCACTTGAGGGAGGAGAGTTGGGATCCTTGAGAATTCTTGGTCAATAAATTGGGAAAACTAAATCGACAATGATCCAGACAATTAGCAACCACAACAAAAACTAGGTGAAATAGTTCCTCTAGGCCCTTTTTGTTATTGATTACTTAATTTTAAGAAAATTTTTAACTATTTCTTAGATTTCACTTTTATTATTTTAATTTAGTTTACTTTAGCTTCTTGTAATTTAATTAAAATAGTTTTTAATTTGGATTGTCTAGATAAAATTGAAAATAGTTTAACTACAATGATAGTAAACATAAACCAATCCCTATAGAAATAGACACTTTTATTCTCAACGTTATTCCTTGCAACCATGAACACTTGCACGCAACCAACGATAAAAAAGAAAAATAAGGTTGACGGGGCACAAATCCAGACACTAAAAGGGGCATAAGATATATCACTATTTTCACTTTGTAGCATGCCACCTAATTTTCTCAAACCAAAATCCCCATATTTTTGTAATTTTTATGTTTGATTTTTTTTTTTTTTGTTTTTTTCTCCAGTAAAAAACCCAATATTTCACGTAAGATTGGGACAAATGGGTAACCGTAAACTTAAGCCATCTCATAAATTTGCCTAAAAAAAGTGGCAAACTCAATAAAAAAAGCGATCATCAGAGTAAAGATCAAATAGTAGTATAATCAAAGATTAAAAAAAAAATCATTCTCTGGGATTGAGAATGGTTTAGATAAGAGGAAAAAAATTATCTTCCCTTTTGTAAACTAATAAAATAATAATCAAACCTAACTTCTTGATTCGCGACAATACATATATTCAGATAATTAACAATCTAGAATGAAAAAGAAAATTCTAGATTACCGTCAAATCGTCAACACAATAACACATACACTCTTTGTTACTAATGCTTTCCTTTTTCTCTCCTTATTTTTATATTTTCTAATGGTCCTCAAAATATTACATGACTTTTAGCACCATCTTTTTGAAAGTTGCATTAGAATATAAAAGAAAAATGCAAACCGTATAAATTCAAACATTATGCTTGGGAAGTGACCAAATTAAGTTTTCAACTTTCAGTTGCTGAGAAAGAATCAAGTTGCCAGCTAGTGGATGAAGTTAGACATGTATATCCTGCAGCTTTAATTATAAACACGACAGATAAGTTAACAATCGTAGAAGCAAATAAAACATGGACCAGTACTGTAAGGAAACAGTACACGTTTATTTATAAAAATTCCCATATGTGTGTGTGTGTGCGCGCGCGTGTGTGTCTGTGTCTGTGTTTATATATTTATGTGTGTGTATATATATATCTGACTTTGCAAAGACGCATCAACATGAAGAATTTGTTTGATAAATGATATGGGAGAAAAAGCACTTTCTGTATAGAAACTTATTGTGACAACAATAGCTCAACAAATACCAAGAAATTTAATATTTATTTTGCAATTCCTGTCTTCATTAACACTCTAAATGTGCTTTTCATTTTTGTTTTTTGCCTCCTTTCTCAGAAGCTCATCTTTTTCTTAGAGGCCGACCAAAGTGATTCTAATTCCATTCTCCACTCTCTCATGCTAATTCAGATGCCATATGCACTCAACTTCTTATCGATGGTCAAACTTTATTTAGGAATTTTTAAAGTCTAAGGAAGTTGGATCATATTTCTAGAATAATTATTATCCACCATTCAAATAAAATTTGCTCAAAATGGGCATTTCATAAATTGACCATTTCTTGGTAATTTCATTTTTCCTTCTTCTCTCTCTTCTTTTACTAAAATATTCTAGTTAGTAGTATAGTTCCTTCTAGCAAATATCTTCATTTGTCAACTAAAACTACGATTCGTTATTGAATTAGTACATGTTTTTTTTTTTTTTTTTTTGGCCTTTCTTTGCTTCCAATTATTTACTTCTTGGCGTGTTTGAATTCTGCCTTTTGGATTATATTCCTTTTATCATCCAAAAGGGATATCAACGATGGATGGAAACTTAGCCTAGCAACTTTACTATTAAGATAAGCATTAAGAATATATAAAACTATATTCAAATCAGCTTCCAATCATCTATAAATAAATCAAGTTCTGATGCCAAAGCCAAGCGAATCTATCCTAAGTGAATTAGGGAATTTAGTAGAACAATCCGTTTCTCACCAAAAGTTTTTTCCAGTTCATGATTCTCATTGACAACCTTACAGCCCGTAAATGTATCCATCATTTGCTTTCCGCAAAGTAATTAAGAATATTTCATATAATGCAACAAAAAGCTCATTCTCCTTTCCCTAAAAAATTTATTTTTCTTCTCTCTAAGACCAAGTTGAAGGGCAACATTGAATTCTTGAGCATTAATTTTTCTTTTTTTCCTTTTGATGATCTATCACGAAGAAGATTTTGGTAAGTATATATAGTCGGATACGGTAGAATAGGATCTTACACTTTATATATCCTCGTTTATAATGTCGAGATTATTATTGCGGCTATATGTTAGAAATCTGTTTCATTACTTATGGAAAAAGACTGGACGAAAAAAAAAAAAAAGAGTACATGTCTACTCACTAAGTTGCTTATTAAAAAAAAAAAAAGATAGTAGGGAAATCCTGTTATATTTCTATAAACCGTAACAGATCAATTGGACTATTGAATAACTAAGATAAATCTTTTATCGATCGATGTGGTATAAGAAACAAGCTTGTCTACTATACGATTGCTATCACAAAATCTGAGAAAAGATAATAAAACTAGTTTAACGACGACTGAAGCACTGAAGACCCCTTCAACTTTTAGAAATTAAAAAAATCGACCACATAGGTAGAGTCATAATGACCCTATTATATTGTACTTATGTTTACATTAGGATTTATATCACATTTATGTATCATGAGTACGATTATTTAGAATATTTGAAATTAGCTTTTCTTCTCAAATTAGATTTGTTTTAGGTTTTTCATTCCATAAATATATGACACTTATATTATGTTTATTTTTGGAGAATTGAATAATATATATATATATATATATATATATATATATATATATTTGCAATTGCAATAAAACATTAGCATTCCATTTCTTTCTTTTCTCATCAGTGCATCGTCATCTCCTAAAACGAGGACTCTATATTTTGTTGGGCAGTTTAGAAGTTCCTTGCCATGCAACTGCATGTTATGTCTGCCTCTTCTCTTGTACGGTTTTCATCTTCTAGCCATCAACATCCACAATTACAGAAGTTGACTGGGACAAATATATAGGCGGGGAGAACTATACATCATGGATATAAGGAGAATACCAATTAATGTTGCCCTTTCTAGTATCGTTTTATCATTCTTATGTAGAAGTTTTTCTTCTACTGCTTTTTGTTTATAGCATGCATTTGCGTTGCTAATTGATCATTCTATTCTTTGATTGGCCCATGTTGGTGCCCAAATGCTTTTGTTATTTAAACCTCATTGTAGCATGTTCAATTCTTAGTATAACGATTATATTCATTTGTGCCCTTTTGTATTCATTTCGTCTTTTTTTTTTTCCTTTGTTGTTTCAAATGTTCAACTTTGATAAAGGGAAAGTCATGGTTTGACCTTCTATGGTCAGTCTCTGACTTGTATAAGTATGTGTTTAGAATATTAGTTAGAACTAATTGGTTTTAACTAATTGTAGTGTAACGCTCTCAGCAGTTATAATAAAAAGTAAAAGGTTATTACAATTTAAAACTCTTACACTCAAGATTTTAGTTCTAGCCAACTTATTGAACGACTCATAAGTCTTTGTAAGATTGCTTTACTTTCTTGGCTTTGTTTGATTTTTAAAATATTTTACTCCGAATATTGTAATTGGTTTTTCTTCTCTTTTAATAAATTTTGGTAGAGGTCTAAAAAGGTTCAGCTTTATTTCTTTTATATATTTCATCATATTTATGAAATTTTTATCATAATAATTTTGACCTTTAATATAATCACGGACTCTTTACTAAATTTTAATCATAAAAAAATTTTGAACATTAGGATAATTACAGACTCTTTATTATAACGAATATATAATATATTTCACATATTTAATGGACTCTGATTTAGGATTTTCAAGTCATATATTGTTTGTCTTGTTAAATGATAAAAAAAACAAACAATAAAATACTTCGCTTGATTAAACTTGAATAAAAAAAACCCCTCAAATATTAATTCTCATTAATTTTTAAGCATACAAAAATGTACAAAATACCTGTGATTTTCCCCAATTTATAGGTGTTCTAGAGCAAAACGTTGTTACAAGAAATACGATCTCAATCCTCTAATTAAACTGCGCAATCCTTTCTCTTTATTGGATTCCTATCTCAAAGTAACATGCGTCTTAATTAGTACATTAATTTTGCAGTGCATTCGTTCTTTTCCTTTCTTTCATTCTTCGGTCTGCTTATCGCTGTGTTCGTCGTTTTTTTTTTTTTTTTCACTTTGATCGACCCGATGGTGCTTTATTTAACTCAATGATTTCTTCAAATGTGATCTTAAATTCTAATCGTCGACGTGTTGACTTTCCATTACGGTTATGTTTATTACTAATAGGGTTTTTGATAAGATGGTTAAAACTGTTTTTGTAGCATGTGAAAGCTTTAAATTGTAGCGATTTTATTATTGTTACTATAGCATGTGAGAGCTTTATACTATTTGTAACTGAGAAAGTGATTTAGATCACTTTTACCGAACACCCTCTAAATCTAAAAGACATCTTCACACATGTACATGCATGGAGAGGTTGATTTACCATGAGAGAAACTATATATAAAAACAAACACACACAAGTATATATGAAGAACAAGAGGTCCATTATACATGTAGCATACAAAAATATTGCCATGGATGTACTTATTAGGTACCTTTTAAACCAACTAATAATGCATGTTTTAAAGGAAGAATAAGGTTCCTGTCACTAACTCCAAAGGGGGTATCTTATCAGTAATTGGAGCATAGCATCTCATAATTAAAGGGCTATAGTACGGACGTGACCCCATGAATTTGTGCCATAATTTTCTACCATACCATACACATACAAGGTAGGTTTCAAACATTAATCAAGAAAGAAGCATACCTTGTTCAACTTTTCTTTGGATTTATCGTTTGCCTTTGAACCCCCTTTTTTTTTCCCTCTCCAAAAGAGAAAGAGGGAAAGAATGCATGGGAAAAGTTGGAGCTTGGAGGGAAGTTTCTGTCATAAAGGTTGAAAACAGTGGTCCATAACTGGGCTTGTAATAAAAAAGCACAGGAGTAGCCTTGGAAAAAGTTTTACATAGGCTGTTTTCGGGTAACTTTCTGGCCCATCTCAAACCTACTGGAAACTTCAAAGTTCTAATGCCCACCAAAATAAAAATAAAAAAATAAAAAACACATTAACAGTGATTGGGTGAAATTAATGTTGTAATTTTCTTTAATTTGTTTCTTCAATTTAATGTGTTCTTTAAAACTTTATTTCAATTTATTTCTTTTTCTTTAATTTTCTTTTCATGGGTATTTGCGTGTGGAAAGAAAATTTGTTGGGCAACCTTTGATTCCTAAGGATAGGAAAAAGAAAATCTGACTCCAGATAAGAAGGGGAAAAGCTAGTCTGGAAACAAAAAGTACTGCAGTAACTAAAACAATGACCTACTTTTAAATGACATAATTTTACATTTTTTTCTTATAAATTGTGAAAATTACAATTTTCTTTCCTTAAAAAAAAACACAATTATCCAAGTTATTTCCTCTGAAAAAAAATATTGCTATATCCCCTACCCCTACACCTTTTACACTTGATTGATAATTTGAAATGGTCACAGTGGCGCACGTTAGGGTGAAGGTCACAGCGGCTCATGTTAGCATGAATCATCCCCTTAAAAAATTCTAAAAGAAACCTGAGGTTTAGTTAAATTCTACATTTGTCCCTCTTTTTTGGTAATTTATAAGTATACCTCATGTTTTTAAAGAATGTCATAAATACCCCTAATGATCCATAGTTAAAACATTATCTTAAATATTAATAATTAAAAACTTAAATTTAGAGAGAAAAGATTCAAAAATTTCAATATAGTACGTTATAGTGCTAAAAACAATTCAAAACTAAAGTAGTCATATTGGTCAAATTGGTCTAGCCCTATGCAGGATCTCATGTCCATGCTGTCTACAAACGACAAGTCGAATTTAGATTTGTTGGTCTAATGAAGTCCTAAATCTTATGTATTGTGGTTTGAACATGTTGACTATTTTTCTCATTTTATTTAGTTTTAAAATATTTTATAAATAAATAAATTAACGAGTAAAATAATATTTAAATAGTAATTATTGAGATTTTTTTTTTGTATTTCAAAAATTTTGACCAACTAAAGGGTGTCTTTTTTACTCTTTACAGAAATGTAAAAATTTTTGAATATTTCAAAAATATAGGGATATTTTTTAGATTACAAAAAATACGAAGACAAATGTTGAATTTAATTTAAACTGAGGGGATATTTTTTCAATTTTTTCCCTATTTTAAGGCTCGGTTTCGATTTTAAACCCCCCAAAAAAAAAGAAAAAGAAATAGAAAAAGAAAAAGAAATGAGAATTTGGAAAATGTGAAAGTAGAGAATATTCCTCAATATTTGCGCCAGACAAAAGGGATATTCAAAAGGACAATACGGTGAGAATATTGTGACATGTGTCACGAAGGAGAATCTCTTTCCTTTCTTTCGTTAAAAAAGCAGAGAGAGGAAGGAAAGAGAGAGAGAATCTGCATAAAAGGTTTGGGTTGGAGTCTTGTATTAGAAGACTGATTTCGGAAAGCGACCAACCATCATTATTGCTGTCACTCTTCCTTTGCTTCCCCTCGCTTTCCTTTCTCTTCTCTCCTCTGTCTTTGTAAGGGAATTCGATGCACCAGAGTGTAGCCTGATCTTATACTTGGGATTTTTATTTTGAACCCAAAAAAAAAAGTAAAAGTTAAAAAGAAAGAAAGCTGCACAGTTATTAAGATCTATAAATGGTAATGGAGCGGGCCAACCTTCTTTACATTTTTATTTGAGTTAATGTGACAATTGATCCAATTATGTTTATTGAATTAAAATATAACTTTAATTTGTAAAAATTCTACAAATGTCTTATAATGATATCATTAAAATTATTTATATGTAATTATATAATACAATATGTAATATCAGTAAAATAATTATTATATCATTGAAGATATTTTTAAAATATTTTAAATATTGTGTTAAATTTTAATTTCATAAGAATAATTTGGACACGTATTATAATTTTTTTCTTTTTATTTTTCATAATCTACAATATTTTAAGGAAATTTTGGAAAAAAAAAATCAATATCAGTTTGATAGAAATTATGAAATTTTACATTGAATACTTTAGGGCTTTAAGATACAATAAATATTAAAAAGAAACAAAAATAAATATAGTTTACATATAAAACTTTATAAATGTTGGATTGGGTGGTTCAATTTGCACCACTTTCAACTCTTCACATCCCTTCTAAATACACACTCTTTGACAATTCTAAAATAAATAGATTTAATTATTGTATACTCCTATAGTTTCAAAACTATCCCTAAGATTATTATTTTCTTTCATCTCATTTTGCTGTTCTCACTTACCATTTTATTTTTTTATTATTATTTTAGCAATCTTATTTCTCTATCTCTCTCCTTTTTTGTTTTTTTTTTTTCTTGAAGCTTTAGGGCATGAAGCATTTTCATACATAAAGGATATTTGTAAATTACAAAATAGATATTTACTACATCTCATTAAAAAAATATTATAACTACTAATTAATTTCATTTAAAAAATAAATAAGCAATCAACAAAAAAAAAAAAAAAAACAAACAAACTAGCAATCAATAAAGAAACCAAACAAACATAAGGCAGAGCATATGCATCAGATATAGCAAAGGAATAATTGTTTATTTACGTTTGCAACAAGACCAAACTCAAACCTTATATTGTCAAACAAAACAATATACCCAAGTTGTACCGAATGATAAAGAAAATTCAAGATAATGATTTTTTGAAAATAGTCATTAAAAAGTGAAAATTAAGGCTTTGTTATAAATTTTAAAATAGTCTGAATATATGCATTAGGAGGTTGTTTATTTAAAGAGATGACATATAGGTGTGTGTAAAAAGAAAAGAGATGAATAATTAGTTTCTATTTATTAAAAAATATATATTAATCATGTATTTAGGTCAATTATAGTTGCCCTTATTCGTCATTTTATTTAAGGATTTCTGTAATATGAAAATTTATTTTAAAAGGAGGTGCAAATAATCAAAAGGGGCTACCCTATTAGATTTGTCGATACTGAAAGAAAAGTTCTATATGGCTTAAATATAGTTATTATTCAATCTTGATTCAAGCAATATTGATGCCTTGACATATTATTTAAATAGTTCTGATTATAGTTATGAACATGCCACATATAGAGTCAACTTACTGCAAAGTAATTTATAGGACAAACGCTCAATGATTTAGAGTATAAAATAGTGCTAAATCATTTAAAGAAAAAAACTTGCTGATAATTATTCTTGTTTCACTGAAATTTCATCGAAATTTCTTCATTTACTAAAATTTTACATAAAGTACATTATTATTTTTTTCCAATATAGACATTTTAATTAATATTAACTGATATTTTTATGATATTTTGTCAAAATCGATCTTACAACAGAAAGATATTTCTAGACCTTTAAAACCAAAATTTTGATTAAATTTCCAAAATTTTAATGAAATTTGTGTCTTGTGTATCACATCATATACGATTGTCAAGTCCTGCATGTAATAATCATGTTACTAACCTATTTGGAAATGCATTGGAATCACAAACTAAAAGTGGTTTAAATTTTGTGAGAAAAATACTATAACAATTTTGATGAAGACCACAAAACATGGTTCCAATAGCGTTTCCCAAAGAACCATATATTTATCTTCCCAAATTTTTTGTTTTCTTTTTTTATTTAGAAAGGAGTAATTACAAAGTTTGCTCTGACATATAGCCTTTGTAATATTTTATCCTCGAATTTCAACATGTAACAATAGTTCCCGCTGAAATATGAAATGTTAACAAAAATGGTCTATCTATTAGAATTTTAACGATAAATTGACAAAGAATTTTAAAATTAGGGATATTTTAGTAATTCTAGTTATAAAAACATTAAAAAAAATTAAAACTATAATATAAATAGTCTTTGTTGATTATTAAAAACAAAAAAATCAATTAAAAACATACTACTATCTGTATCCTTCTTTTTTCATTATTCTGAAATTTTCTCTAAAATTTTATCAATTTTTTTCATATTCAAAAGTACTTTGAAATTTTAAAATGTATAAATACTAATAAAAACTTTAAAAATATGAAAGAAATATTATTAATACAATCAGATTTTTTTTTTCTCTTTGAAAATTTTGTGTCATATTTTTTGTTATATTAAATTTATTTATGTTATATTCTCTTTCATTTCACTCATATATATGACTTCTAAAATTTTAAAATACTTTTCAAGTGTGAAAAATAAAATAAAATTTTGAAGAAGATTTTGATATTTCAAAAAAGAAAGATCCCAATGGTATAATGGTTTTAATTGATTTTTTTTTTTTTAAGAAACTATTTGTATTATAGTTTTAATTTTTATGGTTATTTTTATAGTCAGGATTACTAAAATGCCACTAACTTTATAATTATTTGTCAATTTTTTGTTAAAATTTTAATAAAAGAGACCATTTTTGTTCATAATTTCAGGAAGACAGATATTACGTTTTGAAGTTCAGGGGACAAAGTGTTACAAAAACTATAATTTAGGTAGAATTTTTGTAATTAGTCTTTTTAGAAAAGTATATTTGGGATTACGAAAACTCAAAACTGATCGTTTACTACTTTTGAAGTTGCAAGATAAAGACATATATATGCGGTATATATCCACATGCATGATTTTGTTTTTGTTTTTGTTTTTGTTTTTTTTTTTCTTTTTTAAAAGAAGGGGTCTACATGCATGATCTCTTATTGTATATATCACATATTACACGCATGATTTCTCTTTGAATTTTTTCCCCTCTAAGTAGGGTATTGGCTCTTTTTTTTTTTAGGGGGCAGGTACGGATTATTCAATTTCAACATTTTCTTTCAAGATTTTATTTCTTTTTCTGTTGTCTCTTGAATCGTGTCTTACTTAGCAGTTCCCTTTCTTGAAACTTTGTATATGTTTTTGTCTAATAATAATAATACCGTAAATGAGAGGCTCAGTGTAGGATAGAGATTATAGAAGCTGTCAATTTAGCTGAGATTTTTTTTTTTTTTTGTTGATGTAAATTGTTTTCTCTTATCATTATCCTTTCCCTTTGTATAGATCACATATGTAGAATAAATAACAACTAGTCTTGATAATCAAGCTCTAATCAAGATAAAATTAACCAGGTTAATATGGGAAGTTCTAGGACTATATCCTGTCAATGAAAGTGTATATATTTTGTTTTGTACAAAATACCAAAAGAAGAAAATGTACAAGAAATTAAAAAAAATGAAGGAGACTCCACACACAATACATGGACTCTTCCACAGTTCCACTACTCAAGCTAGGCCACAAAATATTTGGTGGGTATATCTTATTCATAATGAACCTAACTGAGGCTAAGCCATCACATATTCTGATTTCTGCCACGGATCCGAATAGTGATGGAGGTTCAGAACTCCCAGAAAAATTCCTCTAAATGTATAAGGGAATCTTCTTACCTTCCTACCCACTTCATTAAAGTTATAGCAGAAGGAGATTCCCTAAGCTTAGGCTCCTTTATTATTCTTTTGGAGGGGGGATAGTTTAATTTATTTTTTTTCTCCTTTAAGCTTTTGTGAGTTGTGCTCCCTTAATTTAGAGTCGTAGAATTGGAACTAAGATATTCCTTCCTTAGAGGCAAATATTATATTCTTTAAGATGAATGTCTCATTTTTTTAGATTAGATATAGATATTCCCCCTCTCTATCTTCTCTCTGAATGCACAAAAATTTAGAGCAATTATGCAACTTTTGAAACCAAAAAGGAACTTGCATAGTGGATTGATACTAAACCCCATTTGAATATGTCCTTGTTTCTCTGTCTCTCTCCCCAATTTGATGGTGAAAATTAAAATTGTGGATGATGGTATATGCTTCCTCTCTCAAAGCTTTTTGGTATATATTAAAATATAATCATGGTAAAATAATTTAACACATTATAAGGATGATAGAATACCTTGGTTAGGACAATTCAATTACTACTAATTAATTGGCCGTAAACGTGTCCAACATTACTGCCGGTGATATGGAGTTTTTTTTCTCGTTGTTTACACTTTCATGGGTTAGATCACAACCATAGAATCAACTTCTCTTTTTGACCCTTTTGTGGGCTGCCAATAATTTTTTTTCATCCCCAAAAAGCATAAATGCATATGTAATGTAAGTGCACGATAAAATGCTTCCATTGCCTTATCCATTGGGATTTTTATGAACCATGCATGCATGAACTTCTATGACTAGACAATTGATATTAACGTTTTTACATACATAATATTGATGGTGGAGACTGAAATTTTATTACAGTGGTTAAGGGAATTTTGATTTGTTAAAAGGTAGATGAAAGAATCAAAGATCTTTGTAGCTAGCTCTTCATGATTCGAGAGACCCCAAAAGAAGAAAAGCATAGAGAGAAGGAAAAAAAAACAAGAAAAGAAAAAGGAAAAGGAAAGGTACAACAGTTAGAGAAGAAGAATCATCTTTTTTCATTTTTGGTGAAGTTGAATTTGTACAAAGACTACTATGCTCAAGAGAGAGAGGCCCAAAAAAAAAAAAAAAAAACCAGGTCCTAAGCACATGACCCTCTAGTGTCAGACACCTTGATTCCCTTCTCTCTCTCTCTCTCTCTCTCATATTTGGCTTTTGTTTTGCCTTTGTTCTTTGCAAGAAGTTACCATCCTTCTTTATCCCTTTGCTTTTTCTTTTCCTCTCTCTCTCTCTCTCTCTCTCTCACACACACACACACAAATAACCTCCTTTATTCCCCTTGAACTCACCACTAAAAAAAGACAATCCTCACTCGGATCCTCATTGTGTTCACAAACAACATACCTTCCCTTTCTCTCTCTTTCTCTCTCTCTATCAATATCTCTTACTCAAACTTGGAAGAGGCCAAACTCTATCTTTTGCCCCTATTTGTTCCCACATACCCTGTTGTTATCTGACCATTGATATGAACAACAACAACAACAATATCACCTTCTAAAAAAAATTTTTTTTGGCCTTACATACAATCTTGTTACTTTCTTTTCAAAACAAAACAAAAGATCGCGAACGACAAAAATTAAACCAAACAAAAAATGGCGTCTCCCTCGGAGCTGTCATTGGATTGCAAGCCCCACAGCTTTTCCATGCTTCTAAAATCATTTGCAGATCAACAGCCAGCTGATCAGACTCAAAAGGTTGAAGAGTTTCTCTCACGTCTTGAAGAAGAACGGCTCAAGATTGATGCCTTCAAGCGAGAGTTGCCTCTTTGCATGCAACTTCTCACCAATGGTACAACAACAATATATCTATATATATATATGTATATATATATTCATCTTTTTAGATCTAACTTTCATGCCATGCATTAGTAAAACTTGCGACATTTGAAGGAATTAATTAATAATTGTTGTTGAATGTTAGAATCATATAGGAGATTTATAGGGTTCCAATGAGAAAAAGAAAAAAAAGTCATAATCTGACTCCACCAATAATATTGGATATTCACTATTCATATATTATATGTATATGATGAGTTTAAGCTTTCTAAATCTTTTCCTTTTTATTTTTCCGGCTTTTTCATTTATAGAAGTGAGAGCTGGTACAATAACAAGCCTTAACATTTGTTGTAACTTTATTTGTTAAGTTCATTTCACCAAATCCAAAGCCGGCAGTCATTCTACGTGTTGCATTTTTCTAAAGAGCACTGAAAGCGAAATAAATAGCATTACTATGAATCTTTTTCTTTGTTCCTATAATTTTCTTTTCATCTTGATCATCTCGTAACTATTTTCTTTTCCTTTGGTTTTTAATATAATATTTTAGCTGTGGAATCTTCAAGGCAACAACTACAAGCGTATAGATCATCAAATAACCAAGGTCCAGTAAGGCCTGTTCTTGAAGAATTCATACCTTTAAAAACTTCAAGTTCTGAAGGCTCAGAAAAGACCACAATTAACACGTCTGATAAGGCAAATTGGATGACATCTGCCCAACTATGGAGTCAAACTAGCGACGGAACTAAACCACAAACCACCTCAATAATTAGTACTATTAATAACAACACAGCTCAAAAAGACCAACTTGACCACAACATTAGCTTCAACATGAGCACAAAGCTAGCCCTGGACAACAAGCAGCGAAACGGTGGCGCCTTCCTTCCCTTCTCCAAGGACCGGAATGTGTGTCCGAGGGCAGGGCAGCCGCTGCCAGAGCTGGCCCTCGCCTCGGCGGAGAAAGACGTGGAGGATAAGAAGTGCTTGGAGGGTATTGATCAAAATGGGCAAAAGAGAGAAAATTGTGGCAAGGTTGGGAGTAATTTCATTGAACAAGGGAAAGGAAGTGGAAATATAACAGACGGACAAACAAATAATGGTACCAATAATAATACAAATACCGGGTCCAACAATACTACTAGTAATTCTAATCAAACTCACAGAAAGGCAAGGAGATGTTGGTCGCCTGACTTGCATAGAAGATTTGTGAATGCTCTTCAGATTCTTGGTGGTTCTCAAGGTAATTTTTATAATTAAAATATTAGTGATGATTCAAAATGATTAAGCATAAATGTTATTATTTGGTTATTCGTTGATGATCGTTATCTCATGATTTTTTTTATTTTTTTTTTGGTTATTGTTTGTCTTGTCTTGTCTTGTTTTGGTTTTTTTTTTTTTTTTTTTTTTTTTTTTTTTTTTTTGCGTTCTAAATGATATATATTTGGAAACAGTTGCCACTCCAAAACAAATCAGGGAGCTCATGAAGGTTGAGGGCTTGACCAATGATGAAGTTAAAAGCCATTTGCAGGTATATATATATCTCTCTCTCTCTTTCTTTCTCTCCCATGAAAAAGGTTCTTTGTACTCTCTAACCGTCTTGCGACAATTTTTCGTTATGACAGTCCGCAAAATATGTTGAATTCCTTTGGACATTTATATGTTGATTTCTTATATACTTTTTTATATATTAATGTTTCTAATTTATTTAAAAAAAAATCATACTGTACTTTCAAGTTTGGACCCACAAGCTATATTGCATAGGTATTGCCGTTTGTAGAATTTTTACACAACAATTTCTCTTTATGGATTTAAAAGAAAAAAATCACAACTATGATATTTAGGATTTGATTTACTTTTGAATTTCCATCCCAATCAACTTTCATAGTGGTTTAGGCAGCAACAACAAGAAACAAGCAAAAAAGAAAAGAAATTCATTTGTTTGTTAACAATTTTTCATCTTTTTTTGGGTTCTCAGAAATATAGGCTGCACACTAGACGGCCAAGTCCAAGCCCACAATCAGCAGGCGCGCCAGCACCACAGCTGGTGGTTCTGGGAGGCATCTGGGTTCCGCCGGAGTACGCCAGCGCAGCTGCCGCAGCCCACAGCGGTGCCCCGGCAGCCCTCTACAGCCCGCACCCGGCGTCCCATCCTCCACCCCATTACTGTGCCCAGCCGGTGCCACAAGACTTCTACACCTCGCCAGCACCGCCACTGCCGCCACCGATTCCCCATCACCACCAGTTGCACCACCACACCGCCCTCCACCACCAGCTCCACGTGTACAAGGCCACGTCACAGGCCCACAGCTCGCCTGAGTCCGACGTTAGAGGGGCCGGGGACAGGTCGGAGAGCATTGAGGACGGCAAGTCGGAGAGCAGCAGCTGGAAAGGCGAGAGCGGCGAGAACGGCGGAGAGCGGAAAGGGTTGGCTGCACTCAGGGAAGATGGTGAAGAGAGCAATGGAAGTGAGATCACTCTCAAGTTCTGAGGGTCTGCAGTATTTAGGGTTAGGAGAATATTTAGGGTTCCTGCGTACGTGTTTTCGCCGTATAAGGCCCCAATTAATATTTTTAATTGTATTTTATTCGTATAATTATTTTTACTTAGTTAGTAATTGAAGTAGTAGAGGACACCAAGAGCATAACGGTAACCAATATGAGTATTTGTTTTGTTCTATAATTCATATTTTTATGTCAAATCACATAACTATATCTCTATTTCAATATATATATATATATATATATATATGTATGTATGTATGTATGTATGTATAAGAAGATTGAATTGTCGAATGCTTTTTTTTTTTTTGGTGCTTCTTATGTACATGGATCATAGATGGCATGCTTTAGTAAGATTGATCTATCATAATAAAGTTGATTTTAAAAAGAAAATGTATTGCTAATAATGCAAAAATTTTTGTTCCTAATAACATGTATATTTTTAACTTAATACGAATCTATTGCGATATCTTTTTATATAATGCATTTGTGTGTGTATATATATATATAATAGAAAACGTTATATACTACATTTTATAGTGAATATCTCTCGGCATTATACTTTTGTTCCATTTCCATATTTAAATCTGTTACTTCAAATATCAATCTATTATAAAGCGTTATTTAGTTATTTAACAAACTTCACTCCACGTTTATGAATTCCTTTCCTTGCATGCATGACTACCAGTCTACGATCCACCGACAACGGTTCGAAACTTGAAAGTTATAAATCTGACCCAACTTGTAAAGCAAAACTCTTGGTAACTGGGCAGTTATAAGAGTATACTAGCTTACTGAAAAATGAGTCTCTTTCTCTGTTAACCCTTTTTTTTGCTTTTCTTTTCTTTTTCTTTTTTTTTTTTTTTTGGGAAGACTGACCATTAACTTATTGCAAAACTCACGACACAAGAAAGGAGCACCGAAAGTGAGCCTCATTTCTTTCCACCGTAGCCTCCCAAGAACACATACCAAAACTTTTTCACTTTGTCATTTTTCTTGCCGTTATTTCTTTAGAGTAGATTTGTAATTAGATCATTCTCGGTTTTTTATCACTCCGTTAAGTGCATTTTGGCCTTCACACCATGCCGGTATGCTCCAATCTTTTGGCCGTAAAAGAGTTAATTGCGTTGGCTCGCCTTGAACTTCCAGTGTTTGACAACTTGGATTTCTACACTTCCAATCCTAAAAAATAGCAATTTTAAAGTTTTAAAGTTTGTTGCAATTGTAAACCAACAACTAACAAACATCAATTACTAGAAGAAAATTATCAAGATTTTTCCGTAAATAGACACAAACGCTTAACTTTTTGGTGGTCAGTAAGTTGAATATTGAATTTTTACAATTTTGAAATTTTGAACCTACAAGGTGTTTGGTAAAGTGAGGAGTTCTTACTCAAACAGTGAAAAACTCCACATATTACAGTAAAATACAAAAAATTACTACAATATAAAACTTTCATATGTTATAATATTTTTAACCCAAATTGATTTTAATTCGCTTTGCTAAACACCTTATTAATTATCGCCCAAAAACACATCATTTATTGATTGGACTGCATGACCAAGAATTGTATGACTTTGTTTGGCAACATTAGCTAAAACTTATTCGTCTCAATTATTACAATATAAAGCTCTCATTTGCTATAGTAAAAAAAAATTTACTATAACATAAAATCTCACTTGATACAATTATTTAGTTAGAACTTGAGTTTTCAAACACACTCTTGGTGCAAAATACACGTCTCATAAATTTAAGTTGGATGAGTGCATTTACCCGGCCAGAAAAGGTGTAGATCCGTACTCTCAAAAGAAACTGCCAAGACAAAGACGGTCTGATTCATTGCATTTTTGGGCATAAATAAAGTTCTATGCAACAAAAATCACCCAGATTCATCTAAACAATTCCCGAGAAAACCTAGCATATACATCTTAAAAGTTAAAGTCTGAATCTCCATTATGGTGACAATATCTATACAACACACAAAGTACATACGTGAAAACCCACGACGCAAGGCAAAAGCTCCACATGAATAACATCAAAAGCTTTTACTAAATTGCTATTCTAATCAAGTAACCCAAAAAAGGAAAAAAGTACTCGCATCTCAGGACTTGTAAATTGAGCTTGATCTAATAGGCTATATTATGCAATATTTCCATTTGCAAGGGTTCCAGCCCATAAAGCATCATCGCCGATATCTTCTTCCAACATCGCCACATCAACAAGAGACTGCAAGTAAAAGATTTTGCAACAAGAATTCACTCTATGATACAAATAAAATCTAGAGATGGTAGTAAAGCAGAGACGTAGGCCATCCACGCCAAAAGAACAGCGGTTCTGCCTATTATGTCAAGACTACAGCATCAAGTTGTGCGAAACCGTTGAAGAAATTCTACAAAGAATTCATTTCCAAACGCATGCTGCTGCTTAGGAATATGCATAAACTCAAGCACATTAAAGCACAATCAAAGATCAAGTAAAATATGCTAGCTTCTTTCGGGGAGAAGAAGGATGATAATAAAAAATTATAGAGTAGATAAAGGGAAAAGGAGTTGACATCATATAGTCGGATGATGCAGAGAGAAGGAATTTAAGGCAGACCAATTAAAAGAATGACATATGACTGGGTCATGGTTAGAGAATATACAAGTTCCAAAAAAGATGACACATAATAGAATGAAAAAATGACAAGGGAACTTAATTGTTTACCAAAATTTAAATATTAAGTTATGTGGCGATTGACTTGTTGAAAAAAAATTGGTAAACGACATCGGAAAATGTTGTGAAGAATTGGCCATGGTGAAAAAGGCCATGTTATATATGGGGAGTAATAAAAGATGGTTATTGTATGTACTATCTGTGAGAATAAATGTGAATCAAACAGGAAAATAAAGTACACAAGTAATTTTGGGTCTGTTTGGTAAACAGATTCGAATTAATAATTTAATTTGAGTTATGTGATTTGAATTAAAATTTGAGTTAGTGATTTGAATTGTTAACCAAATTGACGTTTGGATGCACATTAAAATTTTAATCTAAATATAGAATAAAATTGAAATTTATATTTGAAGAGGTAGTGAACAAAGTTCTTTGATTTATTAACAAATCTAACAAAATCTTAGTGTTAATTATCTTAAAAAATATGCAATATAGATCTTAATTTATTCATGTCTTCACTTAGAACAAAAAAAAAAAAAAAAAAAACATCTCATTTAGATATCAAATGAAAAAATTATGATTTTTTTCCTCAAATATATAACAGAGAGTTTTAACTTTTACTGTAGCAAAGATATCTAAGTATCAAAAGTTTAGAGAGAGGTCAGAACTCTGAAAACTTAAATCCTTGATAATCAAAGGATTCAAATCTTGGGAAAAACATATACGTATCCAAAGGATTCTTAATACTTGAATCCCAATTTAAGTCCATTGAGTCTAAAGAATACTCCAACCAAATGCATTCTTTGGGTCCCTTTAGAAAATGGATTCGAATTAGTTATTTGATTTGAGTTAGTGTGGTTTAAATTAGGATTTGAGTTAGTAATTTGAATTGTTATCTAAATAGGCGTTTCGATGTGCATTTAAGTTTTAATCTAAGTATGGAATGAAATTAGAATTTGTGTTTAGAGAGGCAGTGCAAATAGTTTTTGATTTATCAACAATTCTAAAAAAATCTTAATGTTAATAATTTTAAAAAATATGCAATATGGATCTTAATTTATTCCTCTCTTCATTAGGAACATTACATCTCAGTAGGACAACAAATAAAGAAGTTATGTTTTTTTTTCCTCAAATATAAGAGAGAGAATTTTAGTTTTTACTATAGCAAAATTATCCGAGTATCAAAAGTTTAGGGGGAGTCGGAACTCTAAAAACTTGGATTCTTAATATTCAAAGGATTCGGATTATGAGATAAACAAATACGTATTTAAAAGATTCTTGATACTCGAATCTAAATTTGAGTCTAAAGAATCTAAAGAGTTCTCGAAACAAACGGGCTCTTTATTTCTACGGTCTCCTATAGATGGGGATTTTGAGAAAGGGGACCAACCTGAAGTTCTTTTTCACAGCTTCTAAGCTTTTCAGTATATTCTTGTACTTGCAGGAAACTTTTGTGAAGCTGCAGATGGAACCAATAACATCAGCATTGATGGCCAATCAAATGTTAAAAGTTCAAACGCAATTTCCCAAAAGCAAATTGTTAAACCATTGCAAATACCTTTATCAACTGCCTCTTACGGTACGACGAAGTCTTCTTAGCATTTATCAATGCATCTTCCAGTTTCTGCATCCATTACAAAATACTTGGTGGGAGCTTGGAAGAGAAAAAGAACATCATTTTGATAATAACTAGATGAACTGGAGTAGTATAACGAGAATAAAGTGAAACATTAAACAGATAACTTGTGCAATTCGAATAAACTTACCTTAGACTTTTGCTGCAAGTCCAAAACAAGTTTTTCCTTCTCTTCTAGCATTTCTTCCTTCTGCAGAATCTGCAAAGGAATAGAATATTAGGTTAGTCTGCAATAGACACGGCAGAGTAAAACATCAGAGACACAGCAGAGATAAAAAATAAAAAATGTGTGCATATATGCAACGGCGTTGCTGAATTATTGGGCACTCTGACTCAAGGCTTCTGTTGGACACACGATTGGAACCTCAGAAAGGTAACTCAAATAGGTACATAATTTTCAAACTCAGACAAAACACACAGACCTCCTTATTGAGCTCTTCTAGCCTATGAATGGATCTCTGCAGTTGTTCTTCTACCTGATAAGATAAAGAGGAAAGATAAAAATGAAAAATACAGTGAATAGAAGATCAGACAAGCCTACAAACGTCATTCACAGCCTTTATAAGAATATTGGAACATGAACTCACCAGATCATCAGAGTCATCATTTGGATTCGATAAAAATTCTCTACTATGTCGATCAGTGGTATTAGACCTGTAGGAACAAATTTTGTCAGTATACTGAAATTAAAAAAAAAAAGGTCACATTCTGATGCCAATGTGTTCAAAATGTCATCTGTTAGCGACCAATTCCTATTCCAAAAGCTTAAGCTTATCTCCTCCCTCTCACAACAAATAGAAAAGTTTAAACTCCTTTCTTCTCCTTACAAGAAATTATTTCTTCTTAGCTAGAGACGTGACACAGGGAGATCCATAGTGCTGCAAATTTTTAAAGATGATACATTTAATAGCTGGTAAAGATATGGACATTTCATCTCGTTGCTGAGATGAAAACATATGTGTGCGGGTGTGTGTGGGTGTGTGTGGAAGAGAACTCAGACAGCATTCAGTTATCAACTTATCACTGAGTTTTCATTTTCATATTGAACACAGAACAAAATTCTCAGGAACAAGAGTTGATCTTCTATACTACAAAGACAGGACACAAATAATGTATGATTAGGCTCCTCCATCTTGAACTTCGGGAAACAGATGCTCAATATTTCAAATAGCACATGCACATCTTATGAATATTTATTGCTTTAAAAGCGAAGCGCAACTAATTCCCCCAAGTAAAACTCCAAGCCTCTATATTATGAGCCTTCACTATCATCCATAGTATGAGATCAAAGAGTGCAAGAGGATAGAAGTTCTCTCCGTGAGTCTCTCAGAGTCTTGTACAAATCATAGGTTTGAAGATAAACAGACTCATTGAAGAAGATAGCTCACAAAGTTTTTGAATAATTTAGCTGAAAATCTGAACTATATTTACAAAAGTCAAGGATGCAAAGAAGAATGCTCATCTTTTTTCATATTGAAACACCCTAGGACACAATGATTTGAACATTAGAGTTCTTGAACTGACATATATCAATAAACCGCACAATTAAAATATTTCAACCCCTGTTCTAAGGAGGATTTGCAACAATGAGAATATTTAATAAAGAAGGTGCCTTACCCATTCCATTTTCTTGAATATTGATCCCTATCTGCTTCAATAAGTTTATCACGATGCCCACTGGTTGTATCCATCTCCCCATCTCTATCATTATCCAAATGACGATCTCTTTCCCAATTTAGATCGCGGTTCTTGTTGTGTTCTAGGTGAGCATCCTCTAGATCTCTATCTTTATCTCGGTCTCTATCAAACGAACTATCCCTTGCTTGATCATTAGCATACACATAATCGTACCCCTTTTCTCCTTCTCGATCATAGTCTCGAGACCAATCCCGATCTCTTGACCTATCACCACTTCGATCACGGTACCTCTCCTCATTATGATCATAATCCCTTTCCCGATCTCGGTCCCGACGCCGACCTCGGTCTCGGTCCCAGTCCCTGCCACTTTTGAAATCATGTCGAAAACTTTCTCCGTCGAAATTCGATCTCCCACCTCTGGTCCTCACTCCATTCACTCTTACAACTCGCCCACCAATAGTCTGTATCAAACGTGCTATACATAATGAACCAACAGGCAACAACAAAACATCTGTTCCTACTTCACACTAACTAAAGTATAATCAAATTAACGACAGAAGGAAAGAACATTACAGACCCTGCCATCCATTTCTTCCATGGCATCAACAGCGGACCTAGGATTCGTGAAAGTAACAAAGCCATAGCATTTCCCTCTGGTCCCACGATCATTAATAATCTGCCAAAAAAAAACCACAAATTAGGAAATCCCAAATCGTAAATATGGCGAAAGAATTCCTAAATCTCTCTTAAACCCTAAACTGAAATTCAAGAAATTAGCCAAAGAACGATGAGAAAAAAAAAAAAAAAACGGCGCCTGATTACCTTAACGGCGACGACGGAGCCGTAGAATTCGAAAACTCGGCGAATGGAATCCTCGGAAGCGTCGTAGGGGAGGCCACCGACGTAAATGGAACTCTCGTCGTCTATGGTCATTGTTTTATGCTCATTTAGGTGCTTGTCTTCCAACCAAATTACTGCAATTTCGATGGAAAAGGTTCAAATATTCCAACGCTCTCGCTCTTTTTCTTCCCCCTACTCTACGTCTACGTCTACCACTTCCCCGTTTCTGGTTCGGGAGCCGACGCTGTATTTCTGCGTCTCTTCCCCGTAATTACAAATGGCTTGAAACTAGTATTATTTTCAGTAAGATCCCTAAAATGTAACTATTTTCGTTTTGACCCTCACGTTTACTTTTATGTCCATTTTCTTTTGGGTTAATTACGAAATTCTTTCCTCCCAAACTATGACTATCATTCATGACACTGTAAGTGTCAGGTGTCAAGTTTTAATAGTATAAGTGGTGAGAAAGATTCTCAAAGGATTCTCAACCTCATGGATTGATATTTAATTCATAATTAAAATAATCTTGATTTTATCTAGAAAATTAAAGAATAAGAAAATTTGTAAACTTAAAAATAAAACTGTTCTAAAATTAAAAGGAAATCAAGACTCGATTGGCAAGACAATTAATAGTATAAAGCTTTAGAGGTTTCAATATCATCTAGCCGTCAACTTTGCGTTTTTATTATCAATTTATTTCTAATTAATTTCTCTCAATTTATTAGCCAAGAACCTTGATTTAACTTCCTCTCTTGAGTGCCAACAGAAAAGACTCTTATATCTCTATAAAAATCAAATTGTTATTATTATTTTTTTTAAGATCTATGGTTCATTAATATAGCTAGAAAGGAATTATAGGCCTTGTGAACTTTTTAAAATCGAAGGACATATATCCAATAGTTGTCTCTAAAATTTTCTCTTTCGAGTGCGGAATTTTAAATTCTAAATCATCTAATTCACGACCTGTGAATTAAAAGCATTAAAAATAAGATAATATAAAAAAATGAAGAAAAATCTATTAAAAATTAATTCAAACATATAAGACATAGTATCTGGCATGATGAAATAAAACAAAGCTAGAATCATCTTCTTAACACACGAATACAAAAAGAGAAGAAAAAATTAGTTTTAAAGATGATGAACGCCTCTATCTCTCGACTTGGCAGTCTTTTTCTCCTTCACCGGATCTTTTCTCTGACTTATTTTGTCTTCAAAAGCCTACCAAAGGGTCCTTGAAAAGTCCTAACTATCTAAAAAGACCACTTATTATGTTTTGGAATGAGGTAATTTATAGGCTTTTAATGTTAGGGTTGAAAAGAGACAAGCCTTTTAAAATCAAAATCCAGGTAAGAAGTTGTCCACATCCATTGTAGCTTCATCAATGTATAAACACACACGACACACATGTATACGTGTGGCCATTTCATATATGTGTGTGGCCATTGAAGCAGCTTGTCATGTAATTTAGTCCTTTTTGTGTTTTAATATTTTTTTTTTCCATTGTTGCGTTGCTTTTGTTTACTAACAATATTAACATGTTCATTAATGAAAAGGCTTTTTTTTTTTTTTTCACAAGCTATCTTACAAGTAGTGATCGTCTTACACCATTAAACCCAAACCAATTCTTTCTAGGGATATCCTGGTTTGCCAACCCTTACACGGTGTTTGGCTGAGTGGTGGGAATCACAGTTACTATCATAAACTCAGTTATGAACAGTACAAAACTCTCACATACTACAATAACAAAAATAAAATAAAATTGCTACAGTGCAAAGCTTTCATAGGCTACAATAATAGTGATTCTAACTAATAATTCCCACCACCCTCCAAACACTATTTATTCACTTTCTTTTCCCCTATTACACTCATAAAGACGAACTAATTAAGCTTTTTTATTTCCTGTTCATGTTTAACAACTTTCCTTTCTCTGTCCGATGTACAAGCAGAGAATATGTTTACGTGGGATCATGTACTTCCTTAGTTCAGGACTCTCTTGTAGAATTGTTTTGGCCTCATTTCACTCCATTTTTTTTATTTTTATTTTTTTTTGGATTGTGTTTGCTCTTCTTGTGAAAGAGGATGAGACAAGAAATCACCTATGTTTCATTTAGTCTAGAAATTATAGTTTGTTTGACAGAGCTTTCTAAATGTTGCTTATATAAGTGTTCGGATGCTCTATCAAAAGTCCTTTAATTTTTCAAAATGGCTAGCAATCAAAACCATAAACATGGTTTCTTTAAAAAAAAAAAAAAAAAATCTTCTAAAAATGTTTGCAACTTGTATTTGAGTTTCAATAAGACATCATAAACTTCTTGCCAATATTTTCATTGTTTTATTAGAATTTTAAAACCATTTTAGTTTATTTAAGCTTTTTTAAAAATTTTCTTCCAAACACTAACAAAAATATCACAACTTTTACATACCAAAAATAGAAGCAAAAATGCCAAACTGGTTCTTAAATGCTTAAAGCTAATAGTTCACATTGATTTGTTTACATTACATGGAAACCTATTTGATTAAAACAATTTACATCAAGATATCGTTATCATTTGTTAACTTCTGATGTAAAATAAATACAATTCCAAAAAATCTCAACATCAATCTTCTTGTTACATTAATCTTATCCCTTAATAATGCCAATTTTCTTTTCATCGGCAAGTTAGAGTTCTGAATGTAAAAGGATGACTTATCCATTTTTGTTGACTAAGGAAAAAAACATCATCCTTAGGCCCTAAATGTAGTTGAGATCATTCTGATGCATGAAGGGGTATTTTAGCCGCTTCGCCAATATTAAACAGTAAAGCTATGCTTATGGATCATATTGTATGGTATTGTATAAGGTCAAATTAGCTTAGGTATAGGAGTATTCGATTGTATTATGTTGTATTGTATTATCATAAAATAGTATAGTGTTTGGTGCATGACATATTATATAAGGGGTCAAAATGTAATTTCTCAAAAATTACAGGATCAAAATATAACTTTACCAAAATTAAAATGTCAAACTATAAGTTTTAAGAAAATATTAGGTCAAAATGTAATTTTCAATAGTCGAGGAGTTAAATTGTAATTTTATAAAATATAAATTTTTCCTCAAAGTTTAAAAATTATAAGTTCCGGCTCAATCTCATGTTGGCCTAACTCTAACCCCATTTTAAACCCAACTCCAACAAGTTTTAAGAAAACATAACTTTACCAAAATTAAAATGTCAAACTATAAGTTTTAAGAAAATATTATATCAAAATGTAACTTTCAATAGTCAAGGTGTTAAATTGTAATTTTATAAAATATAAATTTTCCCTCAAAGTTTAAAAATTATAAGTTCCGGCTCAATTCCATGTTGGCCTAACTCTAACCTCATCTTAAACCTAACTCCAACAAGAACCGTGGACCTGGTATAAAATAATACAATACAATTCATCAAAAATGAGTCATATTCTATAACATGACATAGATCATATTAATTTACTACAATACAATGACCGTATTAAACATTGTATTAGTATATTATTATACAAAACATTGCTTTAATATGATGTACGAAATGTAGCAAAGAATCAGTATGAATTGGAGAAAAAAATTTCCCTTCTAAATTTTATTCATCATGGATCACACTAATAAATAGGTAGTGGGAGGAGAAGATTTTCCACAAAAACCTCAACTCCATATAAAACTAGGAAAATGAAAATCCTATCCTAAACAGCACTTTGTCCGAATATCTAACAAAACTCCTATCTTTGGGTTTATTGAATATAAAAATAAGTGATAAACACTAAACTTCCCTTATCCTAACTAAACTCGTCACTTCTCTATACTCTCTCTTAAGTTGGTGCATACACGTCTATCATGCCTAACTTGCTTATCAAAAACTCAGAAGTGTGGTCTAAGGAGCCCTTTAGTTAGTATATTAGTTGATTGTTGTGATGCCAGAATAAACAGTGTGTAAATCACGCCTTCTTCTAGCTTCTCCGTTATAAAATGCCTATCAATCTCCACGTGTGTTGTTTTGTCATGTTGCACAGGATTATGTGCAATACTAATTGCAACTGCGGTAAGTGTGTTGTTTTGTTGTCATGTTGCACAGGATTATGTGCAATACTAATAGCAACTTTGTTACCGCAGTACAACTTCATTGGACCTTCAAATGGTCTTTTCATCTCTAAATTTGCTTTAACTACAGCATTTCATATACTTCATGTGCCATTGCCAGGAATTCTACCAACGAACTACTTCTTGCCATAACATTTTACTTCTTGCTTCTCAAATTGACCAGATTATCCCAGACCTAAATACAATACTCAGAAGTTGATTTCTTATCAATGACAGAACTTGCTTAGTCAGTGTCGGTGTACACTTCAATTCCTCGCTGCTCTTTTTCTTAGAAGAACAATCCTTTCCCAGGGGTGCTTTTCAAATATCTCAAAAACTAGAAGGCAGCTTCAAGGCGCTCTTCACATGGAGAATGCACACTCTCACCACACCAACTGCAAAGGCTATGTCTGGTATCTTGTGAAAGAAAATTAGCCTCCCAACTAGTCTCTGGTATCTTGTAGTATCTACTGAAATCTTCTTTTCACTCTCTCCAAGCTTCTGGTTTGGCTCTATTGGTGTTTCAGCAGGTCTATGACCCCTCAGACCAGCGTCTTCCAAGAGATCAAGTGCATACTTCCTTTGTCAGACCACAATTCCTTTCTCTGTTCTAGCAACCTCCATGCCAAGAAAATACCTTAGCGCTCCAAGGGCTTTAATTTCAAATTCTGAGGCTAGGCACTTCTTCAATGTCTCCATTTCAATGGTTTCATCTCATGCAAATATGGTTTCATCTACATAGACGATTAAAACAACAACTTTCCTTGATGGTGAAAACTTCATAAACAGATAATGATCTATCAGCACCTGAGAGTATCCTTCTTTCTTTCTTTATTGATAGTACAAACTTCTCAAACTATGCGCTAGGCGATTGTTTGAGACCATACAAAGTTTTTTTTCAGTTTGTGTACTTTGGAACCATACTTTTTTATCAAAGCAAGGGAAGCCTCCGTGTATACTTTCCTCTTCAAAAGGGCCATTCAAAAATGCTTTTTTGACATCTAATTGTTGCAGTGGCCAGTCTAGGTTTAGAATAATAGATAAAAGAATTCTCATTGTGTTGAGTTTAGCCACCGGTGTGAATATTTTGGAGTAATCAATGTCATAGGTTTGTGTAAAGCCTTTTGCCGCCAACCAAGCCTTATAATTCTCTAAGGTCCCATTTTAATTGTTCTTGAAAGCAAATATCCATTTGCATCCCATAGTGTTTTTTCTTTTAGGCAATTCTATCACACCCCAAGTCTCATTCTTATCAAGAGCCTTCATTTCTTCCAAAATAGCTTTGCTCCACCTTGGAACATTTAAAAAATCTTGCACATTTTTGGGAATTTCTATACTAGAAATGAAGGTGATAATTTTTCTAAAAACACATATGTGGAGATGGGATATTTTGTGCATGGATTACACAATGAACAAGTATACTTAGAACGACCGCTAGGTTTTGTAGATTCAAAATACCCTAATCATGTTTGTCTTCTTAACAAATCTTGATATGGTCTTAAACAAGCACCTCGTGCTTGGTTTGAGCGACTTTCTCAATGTTTACTAGCCGTTGGTTTTTCTTGCAACCAAGCTGATCCTTCTCTTTTCATATATAATCATGGTCAAACTATTATTCTCCTTCTTGTTTATGTAAATGATGTCATAATCATTGGCAACCATTCTACGTATTACACAGCTCATTTATCGTTTAAGCAAGGAATTTGCTATAAAGGACCTTGGGGATTTACTTTATTTTCTTGGTCTAGAAGTCACAACCTTTTAAGGTGGCCTTATTTGTCTCAAACAAAATATGCCAAGTCTCACATGCTCAAAGCCTCCAAAATCACCACCCTGTTGTCACTAAACTAAACCCTCTCCCTGATGACTACCATCCCATCGAAGCTACAGAATACCGCTAGTTTTATGGGTTTTTTTTTTTTTTTTAATACCTTGCTTTTACTAGACCAGAAATCACCTATGCCGCCAATCATGTTTGTCAACATTTTTCAAAAACCAACCAAGGACTTGCCGAAGGAACACTCCCTTATGGCCTTTGTTTTCTATCTCAAGAGTTCTTTAACTCTCTCAGTTTTTTGTGATGTGGATTGGGCTGCATGTCCAACGACTCGGAGAAGTACAACCAGATATTGCAATTTTTTAGGTTCAAACCTCGTGTCCAGGGTTTCAAGAAGTAGCCACCAGTCTCTCGTTCAAGTGCAGAAGCTGAATATCAATTGCTGGCTTCCACAGCAGCAGAACTTACATGGCTTCAATGTCTTCTTTGTGATCTTGGCATTCAGTTCTTTGTGATCTTGGCATTCAGTTATCTTGCTTGACTTGACTTCTCTGTGACAACAAAAGCGCATTCCATATGTCTCACAATCCTCTCTTTCGCTCCCGCACCAAGCACATTGAGCTAGACAATCACTTTCTTCATGAAAAAGTTATTGCCGGCAAACTCACCACTAGCTATGTTCTGTCATCTCATCAAATTGCTGACATTCTTACTAAAGCATTATGACACTATTCCTTTAGTGTTTTCTGCTTCAAGCTAGGTGTTCATGATATTTCACCACCTAGATTGAAGGGCCTGATAAAACCTCTACTCAATCATCGTCCTTGGCACATGGAGAACCGTTAGAAACAAGAGAGCAATTCAACTCTTCTACAACTAATATTGCACAATGTTTGGCTACCTCTCAATGATTTGATTTGGCAAGAATAAAACATAAGAATGATTTCTTTCCTTGAAAAAATGCCTTTCCTTTCTTGCGATTTTATTTTATAGTTGTGTCTATTGTTTACTATCTTCTGTATACATATATATATTTATCTCAGTATCTTTGTAAAAGACACAAGTGAATGAATACACATGTTCTCATACGTTTTTTTAAATTCATTACAGAAATGGTTGCTAATGGTTTTTTTGTAAGAGTATGTCCAACCGGGTTCTAAGTGCATAGTTAAAGCCAATCACTTCCTTGCAGAGATAACAGGGTACTCAAAAATATGTCACTATAGTGTAAGTCTTATAATTTCATATCAATAAACTTGCTCTGATAGGAGATGTATAGAATTTGAGAGGGTTAAAGTACTTATTCTTGTTTTGGTTTGAACAGGTTAAAATCATCCCTCAAGTCACTTCTGCTAAATTGAAGAAACTTATCATCTCCAAATTCCTGAAGCAAAACAAATAGACCAACTTAAGTGGTAGCACTTCCTGTTTTTGATGGAGGAGAAAACCTTTGCACATCTGGGCTCCTGCCCTTTACTTGAAAAGCGCTCAAAATAAGTTTGGGTGATGATGACAATTATCATCAGGAGACAAACATTTAAAGGTAATAATACATTGGACTAAACTTGTTTTCAAGGAAAGTTTGGTTTTAAGTCTTGGCTTTTTGTTAGTTTTGGTCAGGAAAAGAGAATTTGAAGTGACAATAAAGTTTTTAGCTACTGCTTGTATGAACCCATTCAGCGATTCAGTCACCAGGAAACAAGTCGATACCCCTCAAAAAGCGCTTAACATAATTGATATAGTCCTAGAAGAACTCACGGCTCAAAGGTTCAACTTTTGTTCTTGTAGCCCTTTTATTGTTTTAATTCATTTAAAATGGTCTTTAAGCCTTGTGTTAGTTCAATTTGTTTGTGTAGAGATATAGCAATCGGAAGATTTCTGTATTCTCCTTGTAACAAGAAACTGCACCTGCTTGGCGGTGACTTGCAATCTTGGAGAGAATTCTACTAGAGTTTAAGATCTACTCAGATGGGATTGTCATTAAATATTGGTTGGACTTTTCTACACGTATTAGAGTTTTGTTTCAATTAGTGGCTTTATAAGTATGAGCAATTTATAAACGATCTTGTTCATTGTCAAATGCTCAGATGTGGCATCAATTGCATTCTTAGAGCCACTCCCAGTGATTGATTTTGTTGCTCGAAGTTTGGATAAGGATGTGTTTTCAAGGCCGTTGTCAGATTCAGATCCTATTAAGGTAAGACAATCGGTGTCGAATTGTACTTTTTGTACATTCAGCTACTCTTGTATGGAAGTCAACTCATGAACCCTCAACGTTCAACAGTGTCAATGTTTACGAGGAAAATTTTGCATAACCAGGTTACTGCAGGTTAAGAAAGCCCTTAGAGGCGTCAAAGTTGAGGTCACGCATAGAGGAAATTTTCGAAGGAAATACCAAATCTCAGGGTGGACATTACAACCTACTAGAGAACTTGTGTATGTTTTAGATCTGAAATTGGCTCTTTTTTCTTTTTCTTAACAGATAATTGAGTTTCTTCTGAATTCTTGTCCTCCCTTATTTAACTCTACAGATTCCCAGTTGATGAGAAAATGACCATGAAATTGGCCGTGGAGTACTTCCAAGAGATGTATGGATACACCATTTAATATTCACACTTACCTGCTTGCAAGTTCGAAACCAGAAGAAGGTGACCTATTTGCCGATGAAGGTGGAAACTTGTCGACAAAATTTCAATGGATTTTCATTTTTAGCAATCAAAGCTTCTTTTCTTATGCATTTTTCTTGTGATTCTTCTTTTCTAGGCTTGCAAGATAGTGGAAGGACAGAGATACATAAAAGGACTTAATGAAAAAGCAGTAACTTCTCCGCTCAAACTTCCTTGCCAACGACCCCATGAACAAGAAGCTGATATTTTAGAGGTCCATATTAGCAGCTCCAAAAACTGTTATGCCACTGCTTGACGGTATCAAAAGTAAATAATTTTAATATGTGAGCAAAAATTTGAAAGTTGTCCAGTGTTTTTGAAGACAATTCACCAAAATTCTTATGGGGATAATCCCTTTGCAAGAGATTGGCATACAAATAGACACTGAGCTTGCATCTGTTGAGGCAAGGTTCCTTCCATCAAATGCTTTATTACAACACCACTGAGTGTGGTGGCCTAATGAAGTACTGTGGTGGGCTTATTTTCACATGTTTGAGTGGTGGGTTACTTAAAAGGGGTATTAAATGTGAAGGTCTATTCCTGCCGGCCTAATACTAGATTCAGAGTGTGTGGGACCACACTCCCACGTATCTTTACTGTTAACACATTCAATGGGATCAGGGTGATGTACTTCTTGTCTGAGTGATAGGCCTTCACCAAACATTCGTACTATCATCTAGGGGCCTACTTTGGTCATGCAAAGGGAAGCTTGCTAACATTGGCCGCCCCCCTCCAAGGACTTTTCATGATTAAATAAATGGTTTATCACAATGACATGCACACAACCTATGCTCGAACTACTATTTAGTTGAAAAACAATACTTCTCATTTCATGCACTTACATGGAATTTTCAGTATTTAGGACCCTAAAAAAAGATAAAAAGCCTTGTATTTTTATCTCTAGTAACAAGTCGATGTCAACTAATCTTCAAGAGACCATTGGTGGTAACTGTGCATCGCTGCATCGCTTGCTCTCCAATCCGAGGTTTGATTCTCGTTGTCTGCACATAGTCCTCTATGGATGTCGGCAGGATATAAATATGTGCAACATCATGAAAATCTTTTTCCTTTGAACAATAGAAATTCAACAAAAATGTAACCACATGTTTGGTTTAGATTATAATTATCAGATCCACTAGTTTGGTATGAAAACGCAATTTCCGTCTGAATTTCACCAAATGCAGGTTTAATGGCGCTGAGTTTGACTTCTATTTCTGTAGTCATGCAGAAATCCAGGTACGATTTAGAAATTATCCGGTAACAGTAAAAATTTTGAATGTTATACTTTTATCACCTTGAAGTTTTTTGCTTGTCTCATACTTTCTGCGGATTATATTACCCTCCATTACTTTTCTGTAACTTTTCCTATTGACTATTGCATACCTAACGCACAGCTCTATAGTGATTATGGCAAAACTAATAAGTTCTAAATATTATAGTAAAAAGTTCTTATATGTTATAGTGTTTTGGTTCTAATTTATAGTTCAATTATGTTTTCAAGTGCTTGTTGATGTCAACGATTCGGAGAAAATGTGGATAACAGTAAGAAGTGCTGGGTTTTGTTTAAACAAATAAGTGCTAGACCAATCAGTCTAATTTAGTAATTGAAAAGACACAGAGATAAGAACTTTGATCTTGCGCACCTAACGTTGGACTAGCGAGGAAATAACCATCAAGGCGTTGCTTCAAATTTTATTAGTATTTTACATATCTATAAATTGGATTTGCTGCTTTGCCCAATTTATCGAGTAGTCTTGGATTTATAGTGACATTTAAAGATTTTTACATGTGGTGGTTATACTCGCATAATCAAAGATACAAATTATCAAGTACTTCAAAAAGAAGGGGAAATTTTTTTTAAGAAAAACATTAAAAAAAAAAAAAAAAGCATGAGCGCATCCTTGGACTGAAATTGACTTTCTTTGACTGAAAATGGTATTGGCAGGGGACAAGCCAACTTGCTCATTACCACGTTCTGTGGGACGAGAACAATTTCGTCGCAGATGAGATAGAGCATCCGTTTGGCAACTTATTTGAAACTAATTCGTTCTAGCTAACTATAGTGGAAAGCTATCATATATTATAGTAAAAAAATAAAAAATTACTATAATATGAAGTTTTCATATGCTACAATTCTTAAAATTAAAACTTTAATTCTAACCAAAAGTGCAAAACAGCCTAAGAGCCTTTCACAAACTTGAGTCACACGTGACAATTTTACTTCCCACCTAGATCATCAAAACGTAACATTAATTTCTCAATCTGTATAAAATTAACGAAAAAAAACCTCTTCTCTATGTTTTTTTTTTTTTATATTTCTAGGAAATTAACAAATGTTTCATTCAGCAAATCAGAAGGGATATTGTTATAAGATTGTAGTTGTAGTTGATGGAAAAGTTTTATAATTAATTCAAAAAATAATATCAGATAACTCCAATCATAAACGGAACTAAATTCTGAAAGGAATTGTTATAACATTTTAAAACTTGTTCATCTTTAAATTCTCGTAGTTGACAATTATTTTTTTTGGTGATTTAGTTTCTAAGTTGATCGCATGATTCCTTTAAACTTTAGTTTATAGTTAAGGATTGGAATTAGTTGCTATTCTTTTAGAAATTCGTGAACGAACTTAATAAGTA
>CAMOHE010025371.1:0-10514 GCA_946598075.1 Artocarpus hirsutus | reverse complement strand
AGTGAATTTACTAGAATTCTTTAAGGCTGTTGCTCTTCAAGATGGTCGAACTGCTGCTGAGTGCACACTTAGATTGTCTAAGCAGCAGAATTGCCCAAATCCATGGGCTTTTATTGAGGTAATGCATTTGTTACCTAGCTTCTGTGGCAGCAGTAATATATTAGTCTTTGATATGAAAAACTTAAAGGCTACCACACACCACCTTTTGTTAGTGCTGTGAAATTTTTGATGTATCTTGAAAGTCTAACATGAATTTCCTTTATAATTTTTCATGCATATATACTTTTTCCACATTGTTCTGGATTCTTTGTTTTAACACTTCAAGGCTATTATACGAGATTCATTTTTGTTTTGTTATTTTCTTACATAGATTAATATATTTGTTGCTCTAGGAGCTACTAAGATTTTTAATATAAAGTAGGCTTGACATCTTTACCATACAATTTGGTTCCATTTTCACAGTACTCTCAATGAGAGTGGTTTTTTTGATATCCAAGGATGTAAGGCATCGCTTAAATACTTCATTCTCTTCACAGTTTTTTGTCTGGATAAGTATTGTAATAAGTAGTGCTAATATTTATGTTCTGGTCCTATGTGATGAAATTACCGACTCCAAGCAAGAGCTTTGTTACCAGACAGATTGTTTCGTTGTCTATGTGCGTGCATGCTATGATCCAAAATTTGCATGCATGAATTCCTTGCATTTAGGATCAGCAGATACTGTTTTTCGTATCTGAGTCCTCAGAATATGACTTAACCTTGCTTGTAAGTTTACTGGTGGGCTAATAATTGGAGCTTAAACAAGTTAGAATTGAACCCAATCTTTGATTTGTAGAAGATCGTGTGTGTGCGCATGTTTTTTTTTTTTTTAAGATCAGGAACTGTTGCTGTGTAATTTTTTCCCCATCTTAGTCAATAAAGGGTATAATGTATTAATATGGATATTAGAGCGTGCCCTCTTTTTTATATCAAGCAATGACCCGATGAAAGTAATTGGCTGCAGGAAGTGGAAAAATCCTTCAAGTATTGGGACTCCCCGCAAGGTGAAGTTGTGAGCACCGCTGACCGCATGAAGCAATTGCTCGAGCAAGTTAGACGACATAAAGTCAACATTGATGGTAACGTTTGCGCCGTGATGGTCACCACTTTGGTTCTTGAGGTAAGCAGTGGCTTTTAATTTTCTCCATAGTCCTCCAATTGGTCAATCACTTTGCACATACTCAGACCTAATATTGGATCAATGGTACGCCAAACCTGCTATAAGAAGCAATATGCCCTGCAAAAAGAAGACACTTACCTCATTCTGCTTGAACATTTAGGCTATATATACTTTCTTAATTTCTTTGCTGATATGCATTTTTGTTGTTATTATCTCACAATAAGTATGTTTCGAATTCAAGGAATGAGGAATCTGCATTTATTTTTATGATAAGATTTCTGGAATTTTTTTACTAGTGCCTGGTTGCGTGAAAGTGAGTTGTATTTTAAGGAAACAATCAGCTGCGTCTATTTGAATTACGTAGAATATAAGCTGCTCTTCACGGTAGGAGAAACCCAAATTTCAGTTAGACATTTTTGTCACATTCATGCTTGGAAATGGGATTTTTAAAATACTTTGCAACAACTAATAAAGTTTTTTACCATTTCGGCGAAGCACAAATATGCTGGTTTAGTTGCTAAGTTAGTTTTTCTTATTTTTTTCGTCACAAATTCTTTTTCGGTTTTGCTGATTTTTTCCCCTTCTTCCTAGGGGTGGCAGCAGAAACTTGATCCAGAGTATGATGTGATGCACACTTTGAGAACATTGCTATTTAAGGTTGATTGGGCAGAATCTTTCTTTTACACCATCGAAGGGCTCATGGCGCCATAAAAGGTGCTGTGATCTCTCTCTTTTGTTTTCTCTCACTCAAAGACAGTTTTGACAATTACAGTCTGATTATATGATGATAAAGAGAAGGATGCATACATGAATAATGAGGCTAACTTCTGTCTTACTTATAAGTGAATTTTAATGTTTTCTTTGTCTGATTAATAAAACCTCTTCAATTGTGATAATAATTTATCTATGTTATCAATTTTTAAATAGACTTCTTACCATTAGATTGCGCCTGAACAACGTAAAGCAAGAGATCCGAAGTGATGAAAAATCTTTCCGACGGCATTTTCTTCTTTAGTGTTCATTTGTTTTTATGCAGTTTTTTTTTTTTTCTACATAAAAGAAAATGGTTTGTTGATTTTGTGTGCTCTTGACATTCCACCATCCCATTAGCAACCACAATAATTCATGTTCATGTTGTACAAACAGCTGCTATCTGTGTGGCATCACTGATTTGAGAACATAACTCCACCTTGATTTATTGGTTTTTTAAATACTCGAGATATTTGCTTACCAGAGGTCCAGAAATTTAAAAAGGAACACGTTATTACAATAGAGACCTACTTAAATAGTCGTTATTTAACTATGTAATCTTGATCCTAAACATACTTTAACATAGAGCACTTAAATTATTGTGGAATATTTTTTTTTTCCAACATAATGATGATGATTTCTTAAAATATTTTGTTTAAAGAAATAATAATTATTTTTTAAGACTTAATTCTTTTAATCCAACGTAATAATAATTTCTTAAACTGTAATAATCACAATTTTATAAAACTTTCCTTTTTAAAATGTTTCTTAATTTAAATTAAAATCTTTTAAAACAATTCTAAATTAAATACCGTTATAAATTCTTATTTTAAATACATTTTAAAACTTTTCTTAAATTAATCATTATAACTTTCTTATTTGAAATTTTATATATTTGTTGCACAAACTGCAACGTTTTAAGTTTTAAAATTCTATAGACTAAGGTTGTAAGACAACCATAGTTTTCAAGACATATCTACGTTGTTTAATTTACTTAATTATACATACATAATTTTGTAAAGTAAAAATGTAAAACTACTTTTGCATAGGCGGTATCCACTCTTATTTTTACTATTCATCTGTCACTTACCACAGTCCATCAAATGGGTTTTTTTACTTATAGTATGAACATAAATGAATGAACTTTCGCTCAGTAAGTAAAAAGTTAAACTCGTAAAATATAATTAAAAAACATTTAATAAAAACATGTATGAATATTTTATGCTTGTTTATGGTGTTGTTTTTTGTTTAATTATGTAAGCGTTATCTTATCATATTGAATCAGCTTGGGTTTTCATACTAGTTGTGCATGATCCTGGGGATGCTAGGGTTCATGAGATCCCCAACAAGATCGAGATCATAAATTGAATTGAACTAAATATAATGACTCCCCGTAGGTCGAGAGGTTAGGAAGAAAACTTTTCAATTTTGAATTTTTGATCAATAGTTTACTGGCGTTGACTACTATTGACCATCTTTGATCATCGTTGATCAGCATTGACTAGACTCAGTTGGCAACTAAGCTTAGACCTACCCCCTAAATCGACCCCTTTGAGGCCCTTGGCGTAGTTAATTTCAGTCAATTCATCCTCTAACATAGCAAATATGGCTTATCAATTTTTAAAAATCCAACGTCTTGATTTTTGAATTTCAAGTGATGGATCGATGAAATTGATGGATAGGTTTTACTACATGTTCGTCTTTGAGCATTTTGGTAGCAAGGGTGTAAAAAAGTGGAGGCCAGGAAGATGGTTGTCAAAGTTTACCACGACTGCGGTAGGAAATTCAGCTTCGGCAACCTTTTTCTGGTGAGATTTGAGGTGCAAGACTCGTCTCGTTTTGTTCATCTCGTTGCATTGAGTGCGTAGATCCCAAGATCGCCTCAATTAGATGCCGAACATAAAAGTAATGGCGGCTACAGGCAGAGTGGACGTGTGGCATATTAGATATTGAAGGCTTTCGACCTCCAATAGCCATAACTTTTTTGTCCAATGTCCGATTGAGGCAATCTTGGTCTCTATAGATTCAATGCGACGAGAGGAACAAAAGTAGACTGGTCTTGCATCTCGGATCTCATCGATAAAATGGTCGCCAAAGATGAATTTCTGGCCACTACTGCGGCGAACTCTGACAAACATCTTCCCAGCCTTCATTTTTGACACCTTTGGTACCAAAATGCTCAACGACGAACGGGTAGCAAAACGATCCATCAATTTCACTAATCCATTGCTAGAAAGTTAAAAATCGGATCGTTGGATTTTCCAAAATTGACGAGTCAGATCTGCATTGTTGGAGGCTGAGTTGGCCAAAATTGAACATGCCATTGGATTCAGAAGGGTTGATTTAGGGGAGTAGGTCCAAGCTCAGCTGCCAACAAAATCAACACTGGTCAAGGTCAATGGTTATAAAAAAAGTCGGTCAACTATTGACCAAAAATTAAAAATCAGAAATTTGCCTTCCCAACCTCCGATCTACAATTGAGACCAATTCTTGACTCTTTTTAACGTTCCTAGAGCAATAGTGCCCTTAGCTCGAGCGAATTCCAATTCGTTACAAATCATCCGGTATTGGCTGCATGTAGATTGTGGCGAGGAAGACTAGAGTAACGGGGCCCGGAATGACAAGTCTAGCTATAAGCAATTTCCAAGAAACATTCCTAGCTATCCACGATCGCTCTAGGGCCAATATCAAGGATCCTTCCTAGACTGTAGGACTACTGAGTTATAATTGGAACCGTTTAGCCTAGAATCTAAGTAAGTAAGAATCTCGCCTACAGTATAAACTATTTTGAAATAAAATGTTTTACATATTTTTATAAAAATTATAAAATGTATAATCAGTGATATGTTATGTCCTGATATGTCGTCATGTCATGGCATAATATGTCATCCATGGCACATCATGATATAATATGTTAAATTATGTTGTGATTATTACTTGCTATCTTTATATCATGCCATGTCTTGTTATGTTACGATTATGTCATGAGCAGTTTGTGATGTAAGCAGTATTGCTTACTCACTTTTAATTAAGCATGTTTATGATTTGTGATGCTATGTAGTAACATGTCATGCCGCATACATAGAATAAGATAAGTGAAACAAATAAGACAAGTTAAGGGTGTTGTACTAAACTTTTAACCTACAGGGAGATATTATGTTAAGTTCAATTCAGTTATGGTCTCGATCTTGTCGGGGACCTTGTGAACCCCACCATCCCGATCGTCGCGCCTAACTAATACGAGTACCTGGGCCCATTCAATACGATAAGATAATGCTTACATAATTAAGCATAAAACAAGTACATAAACAAGCATAAAATGTTCTTGCATGTTTTTTTTTTTAATGTTTTTTAATTGTTTTGCGAGCTTAACTTCTTATTTGCTGAGCGAAAGTTAATTCAGTTATGTTCATACTGTAGGTAAGAAACCTGTCTACAACAGTTGATGTGAGTGGATACTACTTACACAAAAGTATTTTCGCATTTTTATTTTACGAAACTATGTATGTATAAATAAGTAAATAAAACTATATAGATATGTCTTGAAAAACGAGGTTGTAAACCTACAACCTTAGTTTAGAGAATTTTAAGATTTAAAATGTTACAGCAGCTCATACAAATGTATGAAATTTCAAATATAAAATTATAACGATTAATTTAAGAAAAATATTTAAAATAAAAATTTATAACGATATTGAATCAAGAATTGTTTTAGAAGATTTTAATTCAGGGAAAATTTGATTTTAGTACCTTGTATTGTATCAAAATTTGTTTGGTATCCTCTGTTTTGAAAAATTTCATGCCAGTATTTTAACCTTTTAGAAAATCTTTTGGTACTATCTTCTAGCTCTGTTTTGGGACACGAAAGACAAATTACCCTTTTTTATAAAATATTATCAATTAATCAAATTTTGAGTAAAAAATTTGTTATGTCTGCAACCAAACACCCAAATACCTAGACCCTTAACCAAACGCCCTTTTTAGAAAATTTTTTCTTACTCAAAATGGTCAACTGATTATATTTTATAAAAGGAAAATTTTGTCTTTTCGTATCTCAAAAAAGTGCTCCGAGATACTAAACAAAGATTTTCTAAAAGATTGTGGTACGGACATGAAATTTTCTAAAGCAGAAGATATAAAACTCATATTTCGTATAACACATGGTACTAAAATGCAATTTTTTCTTTAATTTAAATTACAAAATGTTTTAAAAAGAAAAGTTTTATAAATTTATGATTATTATGGTTTAAGAAATTATTATTATATTGGATTTAAAGAATTAAATTTTTAGAAATAGTTATTATTTTTTTAAACGAAATATTTTAAGAAATCATTATTATTATGTTAGAAAAAAATATTTCGCAAAAAATTGAGTACTTTATGTTAAAGTATGTTTAAGATCAATATTATATAGTTATAGAATGACCATGTAAGTAAGGTCGTTACAAAAGATTTCTAACCTTGAATTGAATGCTTACAATTTCTTGCGGTTCTTACAAAAACTTGAACTTATTAACTCTAGACTTATACTTTTTTATGAATCTAATGGCGTAGTTATGGAAAAATCCTTAATTAATTTTACTTATGAATTACTGGATTAAGGATTTTTCTGGACATTACATAGAGCATTTTATATCTCAAAGACAAACATCTTTTCCTCCCGATATTGTATTCTGCCTTGTACAAGGAGACGACACAGCTCTGCTGGTGCTTGAGGGTACATATAAATTGAAAATCAAATGCCAGCTTCTTTGAAAGGGAAAACAAAAACGAAAAAGGAACCCAGAAACTCAGAGAACTTGAAGTGCAGGGCAGTCTTACAGCAGAACCCAACCTAGCAGGTGCTTCATCAAGTCTAATTTTCTGACCTTGTGGATGTCATAAAGCTCCCGTTCAGTTTTGGTGACCGTGGAGCATGCTGAACTTTTCAGTAATTTTGGCCTCCATCTGGTTGCAGACTAAGCACAAATTGTGTCCGCATGTTAGAAAACTCGAAACTTTGAGGTTCTTTAGGTGCCGGATGCGTTGCCTTTGTAGGAAGTGAGCTAGCAAGCAGGGACCCAAACCCCACCCCCCACCCCCCCTAAAAAAAAAGCGGTTCAAGAACGGGCAACACTACGTTGTTTATTTTTATAACACTTAGTCCACCCGACGTTCTTAGTTCGAGCTGCTGGAGTCTTGGAATAACACCTTCCTCAGAGTTCTGTTCCCTCGAATGCCTGCAAGAGCCAAAGGGCCACCAATTATGGTAAATTGTTGAGGCCTTTCAGTGGATTACAGTCAATCTTCGGGAACTCTATGTCAAGACTTTCAGATGAAGCTTCGGGGTCCAATTTGGCAAATTTCGGTAATCGCCCCATCAAGGCTAAGCATGTAGGAGAGGAGGTGGAGATTAAAATATGTTACTCTAAATGAAGAATTTCACTCTCATTAATTAAGTACAATGCAAAGTAAGCATGCGTAGGAAGATGAGACACCTAGAGAATGAAATTCTTAGCCTTACATTCATTTACGGTTTGGGTATGGGAAAGTAAGGAGCGATTTCTGTTCTTTTTTTATAACATGTTTACTTATAAAATCAATAATAAGAGTTTTGTCCCTTCAAAAAAAAAAAAAAAAAAGTAATAAGAGTTTTATATGTCACATACAATATTAAGAATGAGGAAAAAAAATGTCAATCCTCATATCCTTAGTATTGATTCCCTCACAAGGGGAACGAATTTTAAATTTATATAGATATTTAAATTTAAATGTTCTCGCTCTTTAGTTTTTTAGTTATGTAAAATGATATAGTTCTAGCAATTACATTGATAAGATTACCGTTTTTAATTAACCAGTAGAAAAAGGATGAAGAATGTTTCTTATAGTACCGTCAAATAAATAGTAAACACAAAATGAAGGATGAATGATTTTTATTTTTATTACTTTTCTTTTCTTTCCAACTTCATTATTTGTCTCCTAGCATTCATTTATGGTTTGGTAAATACACCCTTAATAGAGGTGCAAATATTGCTCCCCGTCTCTGCAGTCAATTTTGAAATGGCCGAAGACCTCAACAAGTTCATATTCCCTAGCTCTTTAACGAGAACATTTCCATTTGCTTGCATATTTCAGGGTCCGTAAGCTCTCTAAACACTATATACCCTCTTTTATATTTATGTGTTGAATCCAAACTATTAGGGTGTTTGGAACAATGGTTCAAACCATTTTTTTGAACTGTAAACGCTGTAAAGTTTTCACATACTATAATAAAAAACTATAGTGTAAAGCTTTCACATGATATTGTTTTCAAACCCAAATTGATAGTTTAAACTACTCTCCTAAATACCCTATATAATGGATCAACAATTTACACTAAATTGGTTATCTGTATTGTATTATTTTAAATAATATAATGTTTGATAACGGCTATAAATGTTATTATTCAATACAGACCTAATTGAATTCTCTAGTTTCTTTACTTCCTTAATGAAACAAATTGAATTAGAGTTTGTTCTCCACCTTTCATCCTACTTTTCTTGCTTCTAAGCAGACTACTCCAAAACAAAATATATTAAAGTTTAGGGGTGAATCAACACTTGATATTAATTCAAGTATCCTATATAATCTTAAATCAAACAAAAACTTAACCATTCCCTTCAAAAAAACAATATGTTTCAAAGTTAGAGGTGAATCTAAAGAAATATAATAATTCAAAGGAACAACAAGTGCCTTTTGAAGTTCGAGGGAATGTTGACACAAGTAACATAATTCAAGTGAGATTCATAAAATTTATCTAAAAAGTAGATTTATGTAATAGTTATTTTTATTTAAAAAAATATATACAATTTACATTAGTTTGTAAAACTGAATATTCAAGTTAAGTATGGAAATCTTCCTTAATTTGCAGATATATATGGAATCCTCTTCCCAAGAAAAGAATGAAAGGCATTTATCTCTAGCAGTCATCAAGGATTTATGAGATAGAAAGGAAATTCAAGTGGGTAAATCCACACAAATATAACAGAAATATAGTCCTTCAACAGTCAATAAAACATAGCATGTCACACTGCACGAGCCACCATGGGACTGCAGTTTCATAATATTACAGAAACGCTGTAATTTCAACCATAGAAAACAAGTCAAAAGCAGGGTTTTCTTATTATCAATGCGCTAAGGCTCGTGCGCGTGCGCGTGCACACACATATATAAATATATATTTATATATATGTATTACATTATTCTTGATAATCAAATGGCCTGTGATGTTGCCATGTGATGATCACAGCCACATTTTTATCTAAAATTAAAGTACCTACACATACAGAAGGGAACACGTTTAGAGTACAACAACAAAGCAACTTGGATAGTGAGCGGCAACCACCATTTATCGTCTTCAAGCCCAAAACAAAGCCCGATGGCTAATTTGAGAAACCTGTTTTGTCCATTTTTCCCAAATCTTGCCTTTTGTTCCTACAAACATCATTAGAATAAATAGTAAATATGCACACGGGGATGCCTATAAAGAGATACTTGAGCAAATAAGGGACTTAGAATTGGCATTCATTAAATTAAACAAATGGGAAGGATTTAAGCAAAATCAAAATTCCAGTTTTATCAACCGCAAGTTGTTATCACCTAGTTCCCTTTTTTTTTTTTTAATCAAGAAAACAAGACAACATGTCGAAAAGAGTAAATTACACTATTGCATCTAAACTATTCGCTTTTTGCATAATATATCTTGAAGTTTTAATTTTGGCAAAATGCACACTAAACTTAAAAATTATTGACAATTGAGGTCTAGTAGCTACTTTTAATTTCCATTTAGTACTCTTTTCTATGTGTCGAGTTTCAATTTTCTTTTTTGTTAAAACAACGAGCTCTATTCTAAGAAGACATGTGCAAATCTCATGATTCAGATTGTCTATCCCTTTAACACCTGTTAGCTATTGGATCTCAATTGTTAATGATTTACAAATTCAAGGTGCATTTTATCAAAAGTTAAAAATTCATGTTGTACCATGCAAAAAACGAATAATTTGGTGGTGCAACGGTGTAATTTACTCATTCAAACACTATGTTTAGTGAACTTTGATAGTAAGACGAGGACTTCAGAAATGACTTGCTAGAAGGGTACTGCATAAGTAAAAGAAGCTGTATAATGGAATGATGTCGTAGCTAGTTGCTTTCCTTTATCCATTGATTATAAAAGGTCAATCTACTTATTTACCAAATTATAACAGTAAACGAAAAGAAAATAGCGCATGTACCTTTCATGATTCAAATCATGCTCAAGTGTTGTGCGCAGCAAATGTTCAAAGGATCAGACTCGCGGAGCTTCCTGAGAAATTGACCACTCATACTTCCATCTAATTTCCAAAATGTGACAGAAGGGACATCCTCAACTATCCAATAATCTTGACCTTCATCTGGCTCCAAGCGACGGACAAATTCTTCAGGAATGTCATAAAATCTCAGAGTTCGGAGGTTGGGTAGGTGTTGGATGTCGGAAGGCACCTCCTTCAGCCAGCTGCTATCAATTTCTAGCATCTCAAGACAGGGCAAAGCTCCTCTATCCATTTTTATGGCCTTTAGTCCGACTAGATACCTCAGACTAAGCAACTTG
>CAMOHE010025367.1:0-17586 GCA_946598075.1 Artocarpus hirsutus | reverse complement strand
TCGCACCTTTTCTTCATCAACCTGTATACCTTGAGCACTAACAAGAAACCAAGAAACACAAGCTCATATGTGCAAAAGGTACACTTCTTGAGGTTAGCATACAATTTCTCCTTTCTAAGCACATCCAAAACAGATTTTAAATGTGCTACATGTTGGTCCATGTCTTTAATATAAATGAGTATATCATCAAAATACACAACAACAAACTTGCCAATAAATGCACGTAATACATGATTCATTAAACGCATAAATGTACTTGGAGCATTAGTTAGACCAAATGGCATTACTAACCACTCATACAAACCATATTTTGTCTTAAAGGTAGTTTTCTATTCATCACCCTCTTTCATGTGTATTTGATGGTATCTACTTTTCAAATCAATTTTTGAGAACATAGAAGCACCATGCAATTCATCCAAAATGAGGAATAGGATGGCGATACTTTACCATGATATTGTTAATGGCTCTACAATCTACGCACATCCTCCATGTCCCATCGCCTATAAATTGGATCTATTGGGTGAGTATAATGTTAGTGCTACTTTTAATGTCTTTGATTTAACTCCTTTTGATGTAGGTGATGATTTGAGGACAAATCCTTTTTAAGAGGAGGTGAATTGATAAGGACATCAGTAGAACAAGTAAGAGCACGTGGGATGAGACATATTCAGATCCAATTTACGTTCCCATTGGTCCGGTTACAAGAGCTCTTGCAAAGAAGTTCAAAGAAACGCTTATTGGGCTGATTCAAGCAATTTGGGCTCAGGCTATTGCATGGAGGCCCATTGAGGGAATTGCATGTGACAACCAGACCAACAAATGCATGATTCAAGTTCTAGAAGGGACCAAGTAATCATGTTCGCAGAATCAACAAATGATTAACAGCATATGGCTACAAATAATTAAGCTACTTTCCATTTCAGTTACTTTCCCATTTTGAGGCTACAAGTGGTGAGAAGAATCAGCTATTTACTTATTTATTGCCTAGTTTCCTTTTCTTTTAGAAAACATGTGTTTCTTTTATTTCATATTATTGTATGGCTTTTAAGCCATTTAGGGAACTTACCCTATTTGCTTTAGATTGGGCAATTTTTTGGCTGGTAATTGATTTGCCTGAAATTTCATGGGTAATTAGGAGCTGAAAATTCACAAAGGAGAAACCACTATATATTGTAATGAATTTTATTCAATGGACATCAGTTTTACATACAATTTGAGGTTTAATTCTCGTTAGTTCCTAAACGAACTATTCAAACTTATCAAAATATTCTGTGGCGTTCATAGGCTCATCAATCAGTCCGCCCATAGCTGATTGTGGCATCCTCACATACCAAGGTTCATGCTTCTTGTTAAGCATCGGGTTGCAGTTCCATTCAAAACCGATTAGGAATTTCGACCGTGGAGACCAATTTTTGGTTAGGGTCACGTCAGTTCTTGGCTGGGTTCGTATCATTTGATATCAGAGGTGGGTTCTAATTAGGTTTTGCTTATCCGTTTCCTTAGTTTTTGTTTGTTTCAATTATTCGTGAGTCTTGATTTCCATTATCATAGTCAGGTTAAAAAAAAAAGGATCCAAAAAAGAAAAGAAAGAAAAAAAAAACAAGGGAAAAAAGAGAGTCTGGTAACCTTCCTTAAAATTTTTTGTTTGATTCTTGTTATTCATGGTTTAAGGAACCCAAAAATGAATTCCCTACAAAGACAAAAAAAATTTTGCTTAAATTTTGTTTCTTTTGGGTGTGATTTTTGAAAGCCCAAATTATTATTGCCTGTTATATTGTTGTATCTAATCTAAGCCTCCTTGGTAATCTATTGGTTTATTGTCAAGGAAATTTTGATATTGATTTGACTAGTTTTATAGGAACTGGGTGAGAATTAATGAGTGGAAAAAGGCAAAAGAGGCGAGAGTATTAGAGTGGACAAAAGCCGAAAGTATTAAGTGCAAACACGAGTGAAATTGAGTGCATTTCACGAGTGAAACACGTAAGGGAGTGTGGTAAGGTCCTTTGCATTTGTTTCTTACTTTGTTTTGCAGAAAATAAAAAAATGTCAAACAGCAGCAAGAACACAATTGAGGGTACCTCTGGTGCAGCAGATCCAAAACTCCTCATGGAAGCGATGATAGGGGAGATGAGACGATTGTTGAGAGGAGAGTTAGAACAGCTTCATGAAAGGATAGACCGGATAGAAAACGCACGTATAGAATAGCCACAACATGTTCCCCATGCGTGTAGGCGGGAAAGGGTTCTAGTTAGAGGAGAGGTTAATGACTACTACGGGATTGAAGGGGAAGAGTTTGATGAAGGAGAAGATATAGCGGGTAGTCACCAGAGATTTGGACGGGATAGAGGAGTTAGGAGGAACCAGGAAAATGATAGTTTGAGAGGCAAAAAAATGAAGATACCATCATTTTAAGGCAAATCCGATCCCAAAGCGTCCCTAGAATGAGAGAAGAAAATGGGGTTTGTCTTTGACTACCACAACTATTCTGAGGTGAACAAGGTAAAATTGGTTGTAATTGAATTGTCTGATTATGCTATTACTTGGTGGGATCAGCTTGTCATAAACAGGAGACGAAATAGAGAGTGACCTATATTGAGTCATGGGAAGAGATGAAGACCGTGATGAGGAAGCGATTTGTATCAGCTTACTACTTTCGGAAGTTGTATGACAAACTACAAAATCTTAAGCAAGGCAACCAGAGTGTGGAGGAGTACTATAAAGAGATGGAGCTTATGATGATTTGGGCAAATATAGAGGAGGATCGGGAGGCTACAATGGCAAGCTTTTTGGCGAGCTTGAACCAAGAAATTCACAATGTCGTTGAGTTACAACATTATGTGGAGTTGGAGGACATGGTACACATGGCAATCAAAATTGAGAAACAACTTATGAGGAGGGGTAGTAACACACGTCCAAGCCAAAACCCAAGTACATCTGCTTGGAAAATGAACCAATGGAGGAAGGATGAGAAGGAACCCAACACCAAGCCAAAGACCGAGCAAAAACAAGAGGTGGCCAGCCATGGGAATCATGGTAAATCCAATTCCTCCACTACTCAAAATCGTGATATTAAATGTTTTAAATGTCAAGGCAGGGGTCACATGGCAAGCCAATGTCCGAACAAACGAGCTATGGTGATGCGGGACAATGGAGAGGTTGAAACCGATGAGGATTCAGACAACGATTCTATGCCTTCATTAGAGGATGCTAACGATGAGGAGTACGCTGCCCAAGGAGAATTGTTGGTTACAAGGAGAGCTCTAAGTGTGCATGCCAAAGAAGAAGAAGAAGAGGTGTAACAGGAAAACATCTTGCATACTAGGTGCCATGTCCAAAACAAGGTATGTAGTGTAATTATTGATGGTGGGAGTTGCACTAACGTTGCTAGAACAAATATGGTAGAGAAGTTAGGGCTGCCAACAAGTAAGCATCCTTGACCTTATAAATTGCAATGGTTAAATGATAGTGGTGAGGTAAAGGTGCATAAGCAAGTGTTAGTTTCTTTTCACATTGGAAGGTATGAAGATGAAGTTTTGTGCGATGTGGTTCCGAGTACAAAATTGACCCTGCATTGCCTAGTTCTGTTGTTTCTCTATTGCAGGAATTTGATGATGTATTTCTGGATGAGGTGCCTACTTGTTTGCCACCAATTTGGGGAATAGAACATCAGATTGATTTTGTACCTGGCGCTTCCATTCCAAACCGACCGGCTTATAGAAGCAACCCTGAGGAGACAAAGGAGCTTCAAAGGCAAGTCAGTGAGTTGATGACAAAGGGGTACGTGAGAGAAAGTATGAGCCCGTGTGCCGTTCCAGTCTTATTCGTGCCTAAGAAGGATGGGACATGGAGGATGTGCGTAGATTGCAGAGCCATTAACAATATCACGGTAAAGTATCGCCATCCTATTATTCGTTTAGATGATATGTTAGATGAATTGCAAGGTACTTCTGTATTCTTAAAAATTGATTTGAAAAGTGGATACCATCAAATACGCATGAAAGAGGGTGATGAATGTAAAACTACCTTCAAGACAAAATATGGACTATATGAGTGGTTAGTAATGCCATTTGGTTTAACTAATGCTCCAAGTACATTTATGCGTTTAATGAATCACGTATTACGTGCATTTATTGACAAGTTTGTTGTTGTGTATTTTGATGATATACTCATTTATAGCAGAGACGTGGACCAACTATAGTGCATTTAAAATCTGTTTTGGATGTGCTTAGAAAGGAGAAGTTGTATGTTAACCTCAAGAAGTGCACCTTTTGCATAGATAAGCTTGTGTTTCTTGGTTTTGTTGTTAGTGCTCAAGGTGTACAGGTTGAAGAACAAAAGGTGCGAGCCATCCAGGAGTGGCCGAGTCCAACTAGTGTGGGAAACATTCAGAGTTTTCATGGACTTGCTAGTTTCTACCGGCGGTTTGTGAAAGATTTCAGTACTATGGCCACACCACTGACTAAAGTGATTAAGAATAACATTGGGTTTAGATGGGGAGAAGAGCAAGAAAGGGCATTTCAGTTAATCAAGGAGAAGTTGACTAATACTCCATTGTTATCTTTACCTAATTTTTCCAAAACTTTTGAGATTGAATGTGATGCTTCAAGTGTTGGAATTGACACCGTTTTAATTGCAGGAAGGGAGACCAATAGCATATTTTAGTGAGAAGCTGAATGGGGCAACTCTTTATTACCCAACTTATGATAAAGAGTTGTATGCGTTGGTTCGGGCATTAGAGACATGGCAGCAGTACCTATGGCCTAAGGAGTTTGTGATTCACACCGATCATGAGTCCTTGAAACACTTGAAAGGCCAACACAAGCTGAACAAAAGCCATGCTCGTTGGGTGGAATTCATAAAGACGTTTTCGTATGTCATTCGCTACAAGCAAAGTAAGGAAAACATCGTTGCCAATGCGCTTTCTCATAGGTATGTCTTAATCTCAACTCTTAATGCTAAACTACTAGGTTTTGAACACACTAAAGAGTTATATGCTGATGATCGTGAGTTTAGTATTGAGTATCAAGCTTGTGAGAGATTTGCTAGTGGTAAGTACTTTAGGCATGAGGGATACTTGTTTCAGGAGAATAAATTGTGTGCCTAATTGTTCTTTAAGAGATTTACTAGTGAGCGAATCCCATGGGGGAGGATTGATGGGACATTTTGGAGTGATGAAGACTTTGGCGGTGTTGCATGAACACTTATATTGGCCACATCTGAAACGAGATGTTGAGAGGCTTTGTGGTAGGTGTGTAACTTGTTGGCAGGCTAAATCAAGAGTGTAACCCCACGGTTTGTACACTCTTTTACCAATACCTAGTGAACCCTGGACTGATATTTCGATGGATTTTGTGTTAGGTTTACCTAGGTCTAAATGGGGAAGAGACTCGATATTTGTGGTTATGGATAGGTTTTCCAAGATGGCACATTTTATTCCATGCCACAAGACAGATGATGCTTCCAATGTTGTGATTTGTTCTTTAGGGAAATTGTGAGACTTCATGGTATGCCTAGGTTAATTGTTTCTGATAGAGACGCTAAGTTCTTAAACTACTTTTGGAAGACTTTGTGGGCTAAGTTAGGGACTAAGCTATTGTTTTTAACTACTTGTCACCCTCAACTTGATGGTCAAACAGAAGTTGTGAATAGAACCTTGTATATTTTGTTGCGGGCTGTCATTAAAAAGAACATCAAAACTTGGGAGGAGTGTTTACCACATGTTGAGTTTGCTTATAATCTATCTGTTCATTCTGCTACTCAATTTTCATCGTTTGAAATTGTTTATGGTTTCAATCCTTTAACTCATTTGGATTTAATGCCATTACCTTTGTCTGAGTGTGTGAATTTAGATGAAAAAAGAAAAGCTGACCTTGTTAAGTAGATACACTAGAAGGCAAGACTCAACGTCGAGCGAAGGACTAAGCAATATGCTAAACAAGCCAATAAAGGGTGTCACAAGCTCATCTTCGAGCCCGGTGATTGGGTGTGGTTGCACTTATGCAAGGAACAGTTTTTGGAACAAAGGAAATCCAAGTTGTTGCCTAGAGGGGATGGTCGTTTTCAAATTCTTAAAAGGATCAATGATAATGTGTACAAGCTAGACTTGCCAGGTGAGTATAGTATAAGTGCCACCTTTAATGTTTCTGATCTAAGTCCTTTTGATGCAGGAGACGATTTGAGGACAAATCCCTTTCAAGAGGAGGGGAATGATGAGGACATCAGTAGCCCAAGCAAGAGCACATGGGATGAGACATATTCAGATCCAATTCAAGTTCCCATTGGTCCGATTACGAGTTCTCGTGCGTAGAAGTTCAAAGAAACAATTATTGGGCTGATTCAAGCAACTTGGGCTCAAGCTATTGCATGGAGGCCCATTGAGGGAATTGCATATGACAACCAGACCAACAAATGCATGATTCAAGTTCTAGAAGGGACCAAGTAATCATGTTCATAGAATCAACAAATGATTAGCACCATATGGCTACAAATAATTAAGCTACTTTTCATTTCAGTTACTTTCCTTTTTTGAGGGACAAGTGACGAGAAGAATCAGCTATTTACTTATTTATTGTCTAGTTTCCTTTTCTTTTTGGAAAACATGAGTTTCTTTTATTTCATATTATTGTAAGGCTTTTAAGCCATTTAGGGAACTTACCTAATTTGCTTTAGATTGGGCCTTTTTTTGGCAGGTAATTGATTTGCCCGAAATTCCATGGGCAATTAGGAGCTGAAAATTCGCAAAGGAGAAACCACTATATATTGTAACAAATTTCATTCAATGAGTTTTACACACAATTTGAGGTTTAATTCTCTTCGGTTCCTAAACGAACTATTCGAACTTATTGGAAAATTCCATGGCGTTCATAGGCCCGTCAATCAATCCGTCCATAGCTGATTGTGGCGTCCTCTCATACCAAGATTTGTGCTTCTTGTTAGGCATCTGGTCATGGTTCCATTCAAAACCAATTAGGAATTTCGACCTTGGAGACCAATTTTTGGTTAGGGTCGCGTCAGTTCTTTGCAGGGTTCGTATCAGGAATGATGAGCACATGCCTAATACATGGAGTAAGGAACTAATTCAAGTTTCAATTGGACCGGTTACAAGAGCTAGAGCTAAAAGATTCAAAGAAAATCTTAATGGGTTGATTTAGCAAATTTGGACTAAGGTGAATTCATGCCGGCCCAAAAAATATGCAACACGCCATCCACAAGCATTGGAGTAATTTAGAAGTTTCCTATTCAGAATCACGCCTCATTATTCAAGCCAATTCAAAAATAAAGAAGTTTCCCTTTTCAGCAATTGAAGAAAAAAGAAGTTTCCTTTTTAGCTAGTTTCAACTAGTTTCCCTTTTCAAGTCGTTTCCATATTCCAATTTGAGAAGCTTCTTTTTTCCCATTTGGTTAGTTTCCTATTTGGTTGCTTTCCATTTGAATAATTTCCTATTTTGTTAGTTTCCTGATTATGGAAAAGGCACCAATTAACTTCTCAATTTTAGAATAGGCATGTAAATAGGTTAGGAAATTAGATAGTTTCCTTTTCTTTTAATTTTCAGATTTCTTGTTTCCTTTCTTTTTTTTTTGGGGCATTTTTTTTAAGGGGCTGATTACAACTCGCCAAATTTGTTGATTATTTTGTATTGTAAAAAGCCATTTGGCTCAATGAAATAACACACAACTTAGATTTTTATTCAAACTTTGTAAGATCAAAATCCTCTTTGTTTTCTTTGAGAACTTTTGGAAGTTATCAGACTTTCCATGGCATTCAACTTCGACTTATCAATCAAACATTCATATTTGATTGTGGCATCTTCATTATACCAAGGTTCTTGCTTCATTATAAGCAACGGGTCGCGATTTCATCCAAACTTGTTTCTAAACGATCTTGGAAACTTAGTTGATTCAAGGTTGTCGTCACTTTAGTGGCAGCGTTCCTATCAGTATATAGCTTGCTCTCACTTTAAAGCTAAAGCAGAAAGATGGGTGCTAATAAAGAATGTGGAGGAAGATAGCTCTTAAGCGGTGCTAAGTTATTTATAGAAAAATCTGGAACTACTTCAATACCATAGGTGTTTTTTAATAATAATAATAATATAATTTAGTCTTAAATGAATAATAAATAAATGATACATTATATCATATAGTAATTATTAAAAAAGTTTAACCTCGCATATCAAGCTTTCTTGTTGAGGAAACCGAGCCTTCACACTGCACTGAATAACTAATTCTTACTAAGTTAATAAAAATTAGGCACCTTAGTAGTAATTATTATGCAATGCAAACATTTTATTATTGGGTAAATTTGTATGTAAGAATTATGGGCACCACAATCCTCTACAACTTGTAGAAATTTCTTCCTTGAAATTTACTCACCAAATAACTCTAGATATTTACTTCCCAGTTCATCTTCCTTTTCCTGAGTGGCTTTTTCAACCGCATTATTTCTCTAAATAACTTTAACTAAGGGAATTTTCTTATTTCACAATTCTTTTTCTTTTCTGTCTAAATTCGAACTAGTCTCTCTTCATATGACAAATCTTGTTGGACTTCTCAACATGGAAACATGGAATAAATCATGCATGCCGTACAATGATGGAGGAAAAGCAAGTTTGTACACTACATCTCCAACTTTCTTTAAGATTATAAATGGCTCAATGAATCATGGACTCAATTTCCCTTTCTTACCAAATCTAATCAAACCCTTTTATTGATGCAACTTTTAGAAACACATTGTGTCCTGCAGAAAAGTGTAGATCGTTTTGCCTTTTATCTACATAATTCTTTTGTCTACTTTGTGCCATTTTCATTCTTTGACGAATTTTCTCTAGAACTTTTGCTGTTTTTGGTACCAAATCTAGAACCAAAAGCTTTCTTTCACCAAAGTCATCCCAATGAACAAGTGATCTGCATTTTCTTCCATATAAAGCTTCATAAGAAGCCATTCCAACAGTCGACTGATAACTATTATTGTAAGCAAACACTGCTAGATGTAAATATTTAGTCGATGACCTTGGAAAATCCAATTCATAGGCTTTAAGCATATCTGCCAATATCTAAATGGTTCTTTTAGATTAACCATCACTCTAAGGATGAAATGCAGTGTTGAAAGCCAATTTAGCACCCATTGCTTTATGAAGGCTCGTCCAAAAAGTAGAAGTGAATCTAGGATCTCGGTCTGACATAATAGAAACTGATATTCCACGAAGTCTAATGATCTCTTTGACGTATAACTCAGCATGTTTATCCATTTTATATGTAGACTGAATAGGAATAAAATGTGTAAACTTAGTGAGCCTATCAACTGTCACCCAAATAGAGTCCATACCTTTTTGTGTTCGAGGCAAGCCATGTACAAAATCTATGGCAATATCTTCCCACTTCTACTCAGGAATCAATAGAGCTTTTAGTTTTCCAACAGGTCTTTAGTGTTCGGCTTTGTTGACAAGTAAGGCACTTTGAGATATATGAGGCTATTTCTGACTTCATTTGTGGCCACCAATAATGCTTCTTTAGATCTCTATACATTTTCATGCTATCAAATGCGAAGAATAAGGTGTGTTATGAGCCTCTAATAAAACTTTCTTTTTAATGTTCACATCATTTGATACGTAGAGCCTACTTCCATATTTAGTCATTCCATTATGAAAAATCAAGAAATCTGGCCTCTTTTCAACCTCTATCTCACTCTGTAGGCGAATCAAATAGGGATGTGAAAGTTGACCCTCTGTGATTTCTTCCAAAATCGTTGGCTATAGGGTTAAAGTTGATATCTTTCAATCAACCCTTCAAGCACAATTTCTAACTCAAAACTTTCTATATTCCACATCAAATGTTTTTGGAAGACTGTCATAGAATAAATGCTGGTAGAAGATTTTCTGCTCAAAGCATTAGCCACTACATTAGCTTTGCCTGGATGGTAATTAATCACATAGTCATAGTCTTTTTACTAGCTCTAACCATCTTCTCTACCTCATATTCAACTCTTTCTGAGTAAAGAAATACTTGGGACTCTTGTGATCTATATAGATCTCACATTTTTCCCCATAAAGGTAATGTCTCCCAGTTTTCAAAGCAAAAACTACTGCTGCTAACTCCAAACCATGAGTTGGATAGTTCTTCTCATAATCTTCCAGTTAACGAGAACCATAAGCAATTATTCTTCCATTTTACATAAAAACATAACCCAATCCATTTTTGAAAGCATCACTGTAAACCACAAAACTTTCTTCTAGCGTTGGAATGGCAAGTATTGGAGCAGATATCAACCTTTATTTTAGCTCTTGGAAACTCTTTTCACAAGCATCTATCCTTTGAAACTTCACATTTTTCTTGGTCAATTATGTTAGCGGTGAAGCTATCTTTGAAAATCCTTTAGCAAATCTCCTATAGTAACCAGCTAAATCCAAGAAACTATGTACTTCTAACGAGTTAGTTAACTATTAACATTTTACTTATTGGTTCCAATTTTCCTAGATCGACCAAAATACGATCTTTAGATATAACATGCCTGAGAAAAGCCACTTTCTCTAATTAAAACTCACATTTCCACATACAACTTCTTTTCCTTCAACTTACTCAACACTAATCTCAAGTGTTTAAAATGCTCCTCTATAGAATGTGAGTATATAAGGATATCATCTACAAATACGATAACAAATTTATAAAGATAATCCTTAAATATCTTGTTCATTAGATCCACAAAAATAGCTGGAGCATTAGTCGACCCATAAGGCATTACCAGGAGTTCATAATGCCCATATCTCTCTTGGAAGGCAGTCTTGGAGATATCCTCCTCTTTGAATATCCTCTTTGATGTTCAATTGATAGTATCCTGATCTAAGGTCAATCATAGAAAATACTGCTTCACCTTGAAGTTAATCAAACAAATCATCAATCGTTGGAAGCAGATACTTATTCTTGATGGTCACCTTATTCAATTCTCTATAATCAACGCATAGCCTCATTTTGTCATCTTTCTTCTTAACAAACAATACTAGAGCTCCCTAAGGAGAAAAACTAGGTCGAATGAAACCCTTATCAAGTAATTCCTACAATTGAACTTTTTGTTCTTTTAATTCCATTGGAGCCATCTATATAAGGTGTTTTTGGAGATAGGAGCTGTACTTGGAACCAAATTAATGGCAAACTCAATTTGCATATCTTGCGGCAATCTTGGTAAGTTCTTGAGAAATACCTCTAAGAATTCCTACACCAGTGGCACGTCTTCAGCCCCGAGTTTTTGTTCAACTTATGTATCCACTACACTAGCTAAATAACCAACACAACAATTATCTAGCAATCTGCGGGCTTTGAAAGAAGAAATCACTGGGGTTCTCAGCTTACTTGTAGCTCCTACAAAAGAAAACTCTTCTTGCTCTAGTGGTTCAAAAATCACCATTTTCTTACTGTAATATATAGTGGCGTGGTATCTTGACAACCAATTCATTCCCAAAATCACCTTGTAATCTAACATATCAAGGATAACCAAATCCATAGGTATTTTCTTCCATCAATTATTATCTTGCAGCCTTTAAGGACTTGATCCAATTGAAGGGCCCCTCTAGATGAAAAACTAACACTATATTTAACAGGAAGCTTGTCTGTTGGTTTAGCCAATTTTCTCCCATACCTACTAGACACAAATGAGTGTCTTGCTCCTGAAACTATCAAAGTATGGGTAGGAATGCCAGAGATAAAAATCTCACTTGAAACAACTGAAGGATTGGTCTCTACATCCTTTTGAGTAAAAGCAAAAACTCGAGCTAGAACTTTCTTCTGATCTTGAACATTTACTTTGCAGTCTTTGGTAAAACGTCTTATTTTTCCATCGTTATAACATGCTCTGGGTCCATCCTTGAAGACTCCAAAATGAAACCTCCCCCATTTAGCACATTTAGGCTTTGGTCTATCTGCATTTGCTGTTGTCGTTTCAGTCTTGGGGCGTTTTGACTTATCAAACATTTGGGCTTGATTTTGATTCCGTGGACCTCGTCTCTTATTACCCTTATTCCAATGCTGTTGTCTTTAACTGTACTAAAAGTTAGGCTAGAAATTCTTCTTACTTTCCTGTTCTTTAGCCTCTTTTTCCGTCATTGCCTTTTCCCTTGCCTCTTTGTGTCTATCTCGAGTCTTATTCTCTGCACATTCCACATCTAGAGCTCTTTTTACTATCTTAGAATAAGTCAAACCTTCTATTCCAGCAACAGTTTCTTCTCTAAATATTTCTAGCTTCAGACCCTCTATGAATTGTTCTATTTTAAGAGCATCAGTACTCACCAATTGTGGAGCATAACAAACAATTCTTCAAATTTTTTAATATATTCTACAATAGACATTATATTTTTTCAGATTCATGAACTCTTTCTTCTTTTCCCTCCTTGTAACTGCTGCAAAATATTTTGCTTGAAAGATTTCTCTAAATCTTTCCCAAGTCATGGTGTCACATCGTGAACATTGGCCATCATATCCCACCAACAACTGGCATCATTATGAAGCATAAAAAAGAAGCACATGAAACTTTTCATCATTAGGAATGTTGCCATAATTAAACATTCTCTCCATTGTCCTAAGCCAATTCTCAGCGTTTTTAGGATTTGTGCTTCCTAAAAACTCGGGTGGCTTAAATTTTTGAAATTTCTCAGGAACCAAATCATTTTGAGCTTGTTCAATAGGAGCTAGTGGTGGTGGAGGCAGTGGTGGAGGCTCCATTTCTAGTCTCATGTCTTGGTCTAAAACCTCTCAACTAATTCAGTAGGACGGTCAATGTAGGAATCTCTCCCATCCAATTTCCTTTGAGCAAAAGTTTGCTCGCTAGTTTCAAATATTATTATTTTCTCATGTAAATAATCTTTTCACTCTTACACATAGCAATAATAGCCAATAATAACAATGCACTATAATAATAATTAACATAGAAACATAAAAACAAACTCACTGGTCAACTGAGCTTTTCTGACCCGTAATCCAAGTATATGAACGATCTTCATAACCACCTTAAACCAAAAGCTTTGATACCAAACTGTGACGCCTGCTTAACTTAATCACACTGCTAATGCATATAATCAAGTTAGACGACATCATATTCTTCTTAAATCCAAATTAATTATTTAAGAAAATAGCAGGCAAATTTGAATTTTTTTGGAAAAGCCTTGTAATTTATAAACAACTACATGTCTATACCACAAAAGATAGGTGGTGATAAATATTTATAATAATTTACATCTCAAAATGAAACACCACCAAAATTGTACTTAAAACAATCCCATAGTAATTACTAGTACTAAAAGATGAAGTTTAAACAAAAGCGTGCCCATGTAAGGCCAATAGTGTCCATATACATGGAGTCATGAGAATAGAGAGCATGCTAGTCGACCTTCAATTCAACACTACTAAGATATAAACTCATCTGCATCACAAGATAAAATATGAGCTAATGCCTAGTAAGTAGAAACTATGTAATTCAATGTAGTGGCATAATGTATGGGCTCATAAAATTTCCATCATACCTGATATATCATAAAAATGTTTAACGTGTGCATAGTTATGTACACCATGAGTCACTCGCCAAGGCCTATCACAAGCATGCATGCATGCTTTACTGGGCAATAGTGCTTCAGGCAATCCCATGAGACATTGTAATCCCTTGATCCAAGGAACTACAGACATGTCTGAAAAAGGGTCTTAGGCACTTTCATGAAACTACTTGAGTCCCAGACTATCCCATGAGACTCTATAGTCCCCTGAACATAGGAACTACCATGAGGCCCCGAAAAAAAGGATCTCAGTCACTCTTATAAAACCACTTGAGTCCTAGGCTATCCCATGGAACTTAATTAAGGCCACTTACAAGCTAACTACACAGGGCACATACAAACAGTCTTTTTCTCATAACACGGTGATTTTCTTCAGAAAACTATACATGTACCTTTTTGCCATGAATGCAAATGATATAGTAAATCATATATATTAACACGACAATCTTGTGATATAGTTGAAATGAATTTCTACTTACCTCATATCTAAAAGAAAACCGGTGACAAGTGAAAGGCTTTAGTATCCTAGTCAAGCTAGATATGCTAGCAGTCCCTTGGGGGTTGCGTAAGGGATATTTTAAAAAACTTGTCGAAAATAGCCATGAAGTATATATCTTAGTCTAACTTTAATGCTAAAGCAGAAAGATGGGTGCTGATAAAGAACGTGGAGGAAGCTCTTAAGCAGTGTTAAGTTATTTATAGAAAAATCTGGAACTACTTCAATACTGCAGGTGTTTAATAATAATAATAATAATAATAATCATAACAATAATAATAATATAATTCACTCTTAAATGAATAGTAATTAAATAATATATTTTATCATATATTAATTATAAAAAAAGTTTAATCTAGCACATCGAGCTTTCATGTTGAGGAGATCGAGCCTTTACACTACACTAAATAAGTAATTCTTACTAAGATAATAAAAATTTGGCATCTTAGTAGTAATTATTATGAAATGCAAACATTTTATTATTGGCTAAATTTGTATGTAAGAATTACAGGCACTACATAAGTAACTATTCTTCAACAGCTTTGTTGTCTCTATTCATAGAGCTTTGCAATTCACTATCAAATGACTAGTGTCCTAGGGAAACTTATGGTTGTTTGAGGCCAACTTTGCATCATTGTATGTTTATATTACTGTAATGAATGTTTGCTTATTATGAATACATGGTATATATTTATTTATTGTAGTCAAAATGTCAAGTTCACTTACTTAATAAAAACACCCTCATTGGGGAGAACTTTAATGCTTTGAAAAGGAACCTATAAATAGTCCTATCTTGTAAAAAACACAAGTTCGTGCTGGATGAACTATGCCCACCTAAACCCCAGGAAGGTGCAACTCTTGAGGAGTGTCAAGCTTATTCCCGTTGGCCCGATTCTAACGAGATTGCCCGGTGCTACATGTTAGCAAGCATGACCAATGTCTTGTAGAAGCAACATGATAAATTCTTGACTGTAGCAGTAGCCATGATGGTCAACCTTAAGGACATGTTGCTAGTCGAGCCATACAGACAAACCAAGCTGCAATTCGCAAGCTCATGAGTTGCAAGTAAAATCTTGGGACTCTAGTTAAGGACCATATGCCAGAGGTCATGAGCGATTTGATGGAAGCTTAGACTAATGGATCAGACATTGATTAGATCACATAGCTTAAATTCATTGAGAACATGCTCAAAGGATGCACAACAGATAAAATGCCTAACTCAAAAGCCAACCTGGTAGTTGTCGATTCTTCTAAATCCAATTTTGTGAAAGGCAAAAAGAATAAGAAACAAAAGGCTAAGAAGGGGTCGTCAAATATTCCTCGTAAGGCTGGGAAGAATAAAAAGAGGCAGAGAGACCTTAAAAAGGTCAAGTGTTTCCACTGTGTGATGAGGGCATCGGTAGCACAAGCAAGAGCATAAGGGATGAGACATATTGAGATCCAATTCAAGTTCCCATTGGTCCAGTTACGAGAGCTCGTGCGAAGAAATTCAAAGAAATGCTTATTGGGCTGATTCAAGCATCTTGGGCTCAAGCTATCGCATGGAGGCCGATTGAGGGAATTGCATGTGACATCCAGACCAATAAATGCGTGATTCAAGTTCTAGAAGGGACCTAATAATCCTATGGCTGCAAATAATCTCGCTATTTTCCATTTCAGTTACTTTCCCAATTTGAGGCGACAAGTGGCAAGAAGAGTCAGTTAATTGCCTGATTATTGTCTAGTTTCCTTTTCTTTTACAAGACATGTGTTTACTTTTATATTATTGTAAGGCTTTTAAGCCATTTAGGAAACTTACTTTATTTGCTTTAGATTGAGCATCTTTTTGGCTGATAATTGATTTGCCCGAAATTCCATGGGCAATTAGGAGCTCAAAATTCACAAAGGAAACCACTATATATTGTAACGAATTTCATTCAATGGTAACTTGGTTTTTACACACAATTTGAGGTTTAATTCTCTTCGGTTCCTAAACAAACTATTCAAACTTATCAGAAGATTCCGTGGTGTTCATAGACTTATCAATCAGTCCGTCCATAACTGATTGTGGCGTCCTCACATACCAAGGTTCGTGCTTCTTGTTAGGCATCGGGTCACGGTTCCATTTCAAATCCGATTAGGCGTTTCGATCTTGGAGGCCAATTTTGGTTAGGGTTGCGTCAATTCTTAGCGTGGTTCGTATCATTTGGCATCAGAGCGAGGGTTTTCTAATCAGGTTTTGCTTATCCATTCCCTTAGTTTTCGTTTATTTCAATTATTCGTGTGTCCTGCTTTCCATTATCAAAGTCAGGTTTTAAAAAAAAAAAAAAACAAAGAGGATCCGAAAAGAAAAGAAAAGAAAATAAATAAAAAAAGAAAAGAAAGAAAAACAAGGGAAAGAATAAGACGAGTGGATCCCAAAAAAAAAAAAAAAAGTCTAGAGACCCTTCTTAAAATTTTTTGTTTGATTCTTGTTATTCATGGTTTAAGGAGCCCAAAATTGAATTCCCTACCAAGACCAAAATTTTTTGCTCAAATTTCGTTTCTTTTGGGTGTGATTTCCGAAAGCCCAAAATTATCATTGCCTGTTATACTCTTAGCCTCCTTGGTAATCTGTTTGTGAATTGTCAAGGAAAATTTTGATATTGATTTGACTAGTTTTATAGGAATTGAGTGAGAATTTACGAGTGGAAAAAGGCACGAGAGGTGAGAGTATTAGAGTGGATAAAAGCCAAAAAGTATTGAGTACAAACACAAGTGAAATTGAGTGAAACATTTCACGAATGAAACATCTAAGGGAGTGCGGTAAGGTCCTTTGCATTGTTTCTTACTTTGTTTTGCAGAAAAAAAAATGTCAAACAATAGCAAGAACACTATTGAGGGTACCTCTGGTGCAATAGATCCAAAAATCCTCATGGAAGCGATGATAGGGGAGATGAGACAATTGTTGAGAGGAGAGTTAAAACAGCTTCATGAGAGGATAGACCGAATAGAAAACGCACATGTGGAACAGCCACAACATGTTCTTCATGCTCGTAGGTGGGAAAGGGTTCCAGTTAGAGGAGAGGTTGATGACTACTATGGGATTGATGGGGAAGAATTTGATGAAGGAGAAGATACAGCGGGTAGTCATCGGAGATTTGAATGGGATAGAGGAGTTAGGAACCGGGAAAATGATAGTTTGAGAGGCATAAAATTGAAGATACCATCATTTCAAGGCAAATCCAATCCTGAAGCGTACCTAGAATGGGAGAAGAAAATGGAGTTTGTCTTTGATTGCCACAACTATTCCAAGGCAAAGAAGGTAAAACTAGCTGTAATTGAATTTTCTGATTATGCTATTACCTGGTGGGATCAACTTGTCATAAATAGGAGACGAAATAGAGAGCGACCTATTGAGTCATGGGGAGAGATGAAGACCGTGATGAGGAAGCGATTTGTACTCACTTACTACTACTGGGAATTGTACAATAAACTACAAAATCTTAAGCAGGGCAACCAGAGTGTGGAGGAGTACTATAAGGAGATGGAGGCTATGATGATTCGAGCAAATATAGAGGAGGATCGGGAGGCTACAATGGC
>CAMOHE010025365.1:0-76020 GCA_946598075.1 Artocarpus hirsutus | reverse complement strand
TTTTTTTTTTTTTTTTTTGAAGGGAAGATTTTTTTTATTTTTTTTATTTTTTTTATTTTTTGTGAAGGGAAGATTATCTTTATTCTCGAGTCAACTTAAAAAGGAACGTCAAGTTAATGGGTGAGTTACGCATGAGGCTACAAAGAAACTTCATCCCGTCGTCCCATATGTATTTCTCCACATCATGACTCAAAGCGTTTACACTGACAAACACAAAATGGCAAAATCACGGAGTCAAAGATAGCCAGCATAGTTTTTGTTTTTCAGAAATTTTACTGAATAGTAATTTTTTTGAAACTTTAAAAATTAATAATGAATTTTAAAATATTTGAGATCAATAACATATTTACTAAGTAAATAATTCATTTGCTTCTAATAAGTAAATTATTTAGTTTTTAAATATACCTTTGCTAAGGATAATTTACCCTCTGTTTTAGTTTTAATTAAAATTATATTTTTGTTTTTGATCTCATTGAATTTGTACCTTCACATTAAATGTAATGCACAAATCTATACCTTACCTCCGTTAACAATTGATCTTAACTTTTAAAATGACTAAATTATCTTTAAGTAAGAAAGAGGAAAAAAAACTAAATCTTTTAAAAATAAGAAAAAAAATCCCAGTTTTAAGAGTGTTCTAGACATTTTTTTAGTCAAAATTCTTAGTTTAAAGTTTTTTTTTAAAGTATTTTAAGTTTTATCTTTTTTCTATTTGAGGGTACTTTGGACAAATTTTTTTTTATCAAATTAAAGGTTGACCAGAAAAGGTATGACTTTTTCTATTAAATATAAACTGAGAGTATACATTTGATGAGATAAAAAATCAAAAATATAATATTTAAATAAACCTAAAACATGGGTATAAAAAGATAAATAATCCCTTTTTAAAATTATCCCATGTGGTCTATAGAGTCCGATTTAGATAAAACCCGAGTGTTAAATGATGTGAACTTAGACCTAAAGCATATAATATTATACTATATGGAAGTGAGGTCTTTTTACACATCATCTGTGACATCCACGTGTATCTTAAACGTATTGCAACCAATTAACTGTACAAGGTTATTGTTTCATTCATAAAATTGGAGACCAAGCCGTCAATTATTAAAAAATTTAGTCTAGGAACGAATCTGCGGATTATTTTTATTTATTTTCAAAAGGTATTCACATTAATAGCTTTGCTTCAATTTAATATTTGCAGTAATACATCGTTGACTCAGAGAAAAAAAAAAAAAATCTTCGGGTAGTCAATTGACTTGTTTGTCTTACTTGATTTTTTTTAATATTGTCTTGCTTGATTTTACCGATATGAACACATTTGTTGATTAATGTGTTTTATTCTACATTCTATCCGCTACATTGTTGTATTCGAAAAATTAAAATCATAGCTATTTATTCCATTCCAAAACAGTAAACACATTAAAATTTTAGCCTGAGTTTTTTTTCCTAAGGCAGTAAGATCATTAAAAAAGATAAAAATTATAAATGGATTTTTATATAATTATAAATGTGTTTTCGTTGTTAAAAGTAGTCTATAAATCAATTATGAATGGATTTTTATTTGGGTGCAGTAATTAATTATTAACCATGTTGTACAAAAAAGAAAAAAAAAATCAAAAGATGCTATTAAAAAAAAAACTTTTTTGCACTAGACCTCCCTAAGCTTTGTAAGTTTGACGGATTAGTTCTAAAACCAAAAGTTTTTGCAATCGACTCCTCTAGCTTTAAAATTCGTTAAAATCTTTAATTAAATTGATAACGAGTTAGAATTTTTAACGGAATAGCCCATGTGTTAATCAAGGGCATTTTATGTCTATATGCTAAATTAATAATTAATAAAAGAAAAAACAATTAAAAAGAGAATAACTCATAAAACAAACAGGAAAGAAAAGAGAAGGAAAAAAAAAAAAAAAGCCAAATTGTTCATCTTCTCCACACTCGTCTGCCCCCTCGCTTGCCCACCAATCAATGGCAGAATCATTTGGAGCGAGGTAAAGACCGTGCTCATGGAAGACGATCCGCATAACTTCTTCGGCAAAAAGGAACGTCAAGTTAATGGCTTGGTGAGCTGGGCATGAGGATAAAAAGGAACTTCATTACGTCATCCCATATGCATTTATCCACATCATGGCTCAAAGCGTTTACGCTAACAAACACAAAATGGGGAAAATTAGGGATTCAAAAATAGCCAGCATATTACGTTGAAAAAAATAGCCAGAATAGTTTTTGTCTATTGTAAAAATTTTTAGTTCAAGGACTCATAAAGTTCAGATGCTTTGATAAAAAAAAAAAAAAAAACCCAAAAATAAAGAAGTTTAAGGGATAAAGACATGTTTGAAAGGTTTATCGATCTATTTATTCTTTTTTTGCTCAATATAGGAGCCATTTGAAATAGTTTGTGTCTTTACTTTTAAGTAGCAGAATAAGAGAAGCATAAGCTGATGCTTTTTAATTAGTGTTTAGATAGTGTATAGAAAAATGCCTTTTGATTTCAATACTGCTTTTGAACGTGTTTGATTAAATAAGCCAAAAGCTCTTATTGATATAAAAGATAATGTAATTCAAAGATATAGGTTAAGTTTTTAATTTATTATTTTTAAATATAAGGTCAAAAGTGTAATTAAAAAGCTTTTCCATAAATGCTTTTTTTATAAGCACTGTTGGTTTGGTTTCTATAATAAATGCTTATAAAGACTATAAGTGCTTTTCCATGGATCATCCATGTGACATCAAAGAATCTAGTGCATTAAATGTGCAATAATTAAGAATTATGTTAAGTAAATTATGCACAAATTTCATAAGCCAAATTTTATATTAAAAAATTTGGTCAGAATTTCAATGGTAATTTTGGTGTCACGAGAATTATTGTTTAAATATCATTTTTATGAAAAATTTCATAAGGGTGAAAATGAGATTTTTAAGATAAAAAATCATGTTAGTCTTTAATAAGGAAGGAACGGAATGAAAATAAGTTATAAAGCCTTGCAGAATATGTTGCAATAATTTTAAGACAAAAATACGGTATAAGGAATACACAGTATGAAAATTATGCAATATGAAAATAATACAGTGTAAAAATTACACTAGTAAAGTTATAGAGTATAAGAATTATATTGATAAAACTAATTTATTGATAAAACTAAGCAATATAGAATTTATACTGTATAAAGTTAAGCATTATGAAAATTGTACTACAAAAAGTAATGCAGTATAGAAATTGTTGTGTAAAGCTAAGTAGTATAAAAATTATATTGTATGGATGACGTGGAAGCTTGTGGACCATGAAACACAGTATAGGAAAGAATGCTAGCAGTATGAGACATATACTGATAGTATAGAAAAAATACCGTCAATATAAATTTAGATAGTTAAAAAAAGCTTATGTCAGACATACTTTGGTGCCACCTTTAAGGTGGGCAAAAAGCCACCACATTCTCCCAACTGCACTGGATTAGCTTCACAAAAGGAGCCAAAATTGATATCCATCATTTCTTTTTCATGCAAAGCATGAAAACATGAAAAGACCCATTTTCTTCCTCTTAAAACCGACCACCTCCTATGGAATTCCCTCAAATATTTTTCAAAACACAAGCCTCTCAATCATGCAAGGAAGCACAAACAAGTATTCTAGAGCAAAGTTTAGCAATTTTCGGAGATAAAATCTATAAACTTTAGCTTGTAAAGTTTGATGTTTTATGGGTTTTGCTTAAGCTTTGAATGAGATTTTTATGGTATGTATTTGATGTCAAGGGAATTTGGAAGCTTTCAAGCATTAAAAAAAGAGGGCAAATACCTTAGTTTGATTAGGTAAATCCTGATCTTTGGAATTAAGCTAAAGTTTATATTTTACTATGCATACTAAATATTTGATGTATTTTATGGGACATGGCATGTAAAGTGGACATTATGACATGATTGGTTTATGTTTTATATTAATAATGATGATGATGGAAAGAAAGAAAGTAAGTTTTTGTGTTAAAAAGTAGAAAATTTGAAAATTGTTAAACTTTGTCAAAATACAAAGTTTAACTAGTTTTTAAAGGAATGGGGTTTTGAAGGCCTTAGAGTCCAATGTATGTTCCAAACAAAGCATAGGATTTTTCAAAACAAAAAAGAAGCAATTTTTACAAACAAAGATTTGTAAAATTTTAAGAGGACTAAATTGCAAAGTTTGTAAAATTTTGGAAGAATTAAAAAATGACAGAAATTCTACTGTGCAGTTAGAATTTCAGGAAAGTAAAAACACGGAAGTTATAGAACTTATCAAAACTGTTAAGTAACATGGACGGTTCGTGAAAATTTTGCATGCTTTGTGAGTTATGAATTTTACGAGATTTTAAGCATAAAATTTCGTAAAATAAGAAAATGTTATGAAATGGTTTTTATTAGGCTAAAGAGTTTTAAGTAAGTTTTAATCCTTTTGAAAAACTGAATGTTTTAGTGTTAAACAGTTATTTTTGGTCCCGAGAGCAAAAACGTAGCAATTTTTATGTTTCTCACGTAAAACTATAAAGCCATATGAAATTGGCTTTTCATTGAGAAAATGTTGGTTTCTTACACTGCTACGAGCAGTGAATAACCACAGATTTCAAGTTTAAAAGGATTAAGAGTTTTTTTAAAGAAAAGATTGAAAAACGTACCAAAGGCGTAATCGTAAAGATTTTTAAGTTCTAGGTCAATACTATCAAGTTTTGATAAAACAAATTTTATAGAAAGAAAAAATGTTGTTTTATTTTCAGTAATATTATGAGAAGCAAAGAAATGTAAGTTTTGGTTTAAAATAGGTTCTGAAAGTTTTCTAAGACCCGCCAAAGACAAAATAGTTATTTTTGTGTAAAAAGGGAAAAAAGGGACCTTAAAACGCTCAAATTAGGAAAATGCTCATGAGCGGAATTTTTTCATAACATGTAAGAATTGGAATAGTAAGTAAAACGTGAAGTTTAATAAAGTATCAAGACTTGCAAAAAAAAAAAAAGAAAAGAAAAAGAAATCGGCTAAAATGTAGTCGAGTACTCCGAATTAGCAAAACATCCTTAGACAGAAAATGTTCCGTATCGCAATAATAATGAAACTATCTAGTAAGAAGAGGAATTTGATCAAGGAAAGGTAAATTGATAAGTTATGAAGTTAAGTATAAGGAACAAATGGGTTAAGCAATTAAGAGATAATAAATAAGAGCGAAATTAAGTAAAAGGAATGAACGGTTAATGTCTAAGTTTTATTATCAATCAAGTAGATTGATAATAAGAAAAGTTAGCTAATAGTCATGTATCATTTGAAATAAAACACAGAAGCCGATTAATAAAAAGAAAAATGAAAGAAATAGGAACGTTAGAGCACTGCTTAGGTAAGTTTTAAACCTCACATATGACATGAAGAAAATGATTTTTAAATGCTATATATGTTTGAAATATGTTTGTATTTTTTATGTATTAAGTTTTAAAGATCAAGTCGAAGCCTTAAAATATATTTATAAATTGTTGTATTTGAAGTATGTTTGCATTGGTTATACATAATGTTTTAAAAGTTCAAGTTATGATTTGTAATATGATTACATATATTATCCTTGATGTTTAAGTATTATGTTATGGCATATGATATGTTAGCATTTGATATGCTGACTAAAGATGCAAGAAGGTAAATCAAATATATTAATTAAGTGTTGTATCAACCTCTATGATGTGAGATATACAAGTCATGTTAAAGTTATGACCTTGTTGTTCAATGGTCTTAAGTTCTCTATAAGAGAAGCATTATTTTATGTTAAAGTTACGATCTCATAATTGATGATGTTGGTACAAAAACTAAAAAGCATAAGATAAAGTAAGATAAGAACGATGATAAAAGTTCACGTAAGTTATGAATGATCATAGCAACTTTAAAAAAGGATGTTCATAAATGAGCATAAATGCAATCATGCACAATGACCTTGCTTGCATTTCTTTCCATGATATGTTTATGAGATATGTTCATAAAAAATATTTTGAGAAATGATTTATGAGAAATGTTCATGAATAACATTTGATGGAAAATGTTTTCATGAAAAGTTTATGAAAAAAGTTTCATAAGAAAAGTTTTAGAGCAATATTTAAGCAGACAGTTTTATGAAGTTTTAGAGCAATATTTAAGTAGAAAGCCCATTACAAATTTTTTCATGCTGCAAGTATACCACAAAAGATTAGTATGCCTGGCTGATGAGCTCGGTGTCGCAAAGAGACAGATGCGATGATCGGGTATAGATACCACTACAGTTTCTTTCCGTTATTCAAAGAAAAAGTTTTTCACTATTTGAAATAGTGTTTTAAAAGTTTTAAGAAAATCAATGTTTAAGGAAATGTTTTATGAAAAACATTTTAAAAGATGTATTTACGAAATGTTTTAAATAATTACAAAATTAAGTTTTAAGCTATATTTCAGTTTACATTGCAACGGATGTTGCAACAGATTCAAGTATGTTAAAAAGAACAAAAGTTATTCAGTATTTTTCTTACTTGAAAGCAAGATTAAGTTAAAAAAAAGATGTTTAAATAAATTAAATGATAGCCTAAAAAGATAGGGCATCACAATCTAAATAGGCTCATAAGCTACTTTTGGATAAGAAAAACCATAAACAGCTTAGAATAAACCATTTTAAATGAGCTCATAGTTTAATATAAGAGTATGCTTGTGCAACCTATAGGAAAATAAGGGCAAAGTAAGAGGGTAAAGGGGCAACAAGTGGCTTATTTACTAGGAAGAATATGAAACTTTAATAGAAAAAAAGTATTAGTTGTAGACAATATTATTTTTAGTTCATCCATAGTTTGAGATATTTTCTTTATGGAACATAGTCAAAGATATTATTATTAAGTGAAAACTTAGAATTACAATATCATATAATTAACAATTAAATCTAAGTGCAGGGAAAATCGGTTATGATCTACTATATATCTTTTATTAATAAATTAAATAATTATGCCACATTTTTTAGTAGAGCAATTGAGGGCATCTTCAAAATTTTCGTTAATATGTTGGAGATTTTTTAGAAAAATTATCCACTTGTAATCAATATTTCCTATTTATAGAATCTTGTAATTTGTATTTCTTATGTACAGAGTGGACATGCCAAAAATAGAAAAATTACCCAAAAAAAGAAAAAATATTAGTATACATATATTATGATAGTTAATGACATTGAATTTTTACCACGTTATATCTCAATTATTGTTAAAATATATCTTAAAAAATTTATTGTTAAAATACCTTTATTAAAAATATAACCTATTGAAAACAAGTATATATATAAATACACACACATATACATATTGGTAAGATTGTAGTGTATTTTCCTCTAAAATAACTTAACTAACCCAAACATTTTTAAATTCTGAGATTGATTCACTTAATATCAACAGGTATGATTAAATAAACTTAAAACTTCCCGCCAAGTAAACGCCTATAAATTTTACGTAAAAAGACAAGACAACAGTTTTTTAAAATGAGAATTATAGATATGTGGCTTCGAAAAGTTCTAACTTCGATGTACGAAGGACTTATCTTTTTTAGTGCATCCAAATCCTCGATATTCAAATTATTAGTCAAGAATCAAGCGACCTAGTACTTATTTGAGCGAAATTCCTTACAAACATTGTATCCTAAAAAAAATAGTTGTATTTATAACCCTTTCTTTTATCATTACCTAACATAATTTTTTCCCAGAATTTCAACCAATATTCTCATCTTCAAAAGCAGCATAGTCATATCTCGTTAAACTCCACCAAATTCTCACCTAACCCCACGTAAGTTTCTAATCCTAAAAAGCAGATTACAAAAATGCAAAATGAAATTTCAAAGAAGCAATAATTAAACAATTTTTTTTAAAAAAAAGAAAACAAGAAAAACCGTGGGCATGCCAGCATGTCGCCCCTCGCGGCTCAGTTTCAGTACCAATAAAGACCGAGGCCTCAAGCACAAAGGTCAAGAAGAATTTACAATCCTCTCTCTCTCCCTCCCCCCTCTCTCTCTCTCTGATTCAGAAGTTCAGACATTCAAGCCCCAAAATCGCTTTCAGTTTCACTCGGTCAGAGCTTCGACAAGATCGTTTCTTCTTCCAATCCAAAAATTCCCAAAACTTCCAATTCCTATCTTCTTCAACTTCAACCAATCCGTAACCGAAAATGGAATCGAATGTCGCAGCGTCCCCCATGTATCGCGTCGACGCCATGACGCCGTTCCTCGAAGGCGCCGCCCGAGCCGAGGCCGAGAGGCGGAGAAGCCGCAACCCGCCGCTCCGCACTCCGCGCCAGCCGCTGCGCGGCGCGGCCCGGTTCCTGCGCCGCGCCAGCGGGCGCGGCCTGATGCTGCGGGAGCCGTCGGTGCGCGTGCGCGAGGCGGCGGCGCAGCAGCTGGAGGAGCGGCAGAGCGACTGGGCCTACTCGAAGCCCGTGATCGCGCTCGACATGCTCTGGAACGCTGCCTTCGTGATGATCGCGATCGCCGTGCTGTCGCTGAGCGCCGCGGAGGACCCCTCCGTGCCCCTGAGGTTGTGGATTATTGGCTACGCCTTCCAGTGCGCGGTCCACATGGCGTGCGTCGTGGCCGAGTGCCGGCGGAGGCGGCATGAGGCTCGCTTGGTGGAAACGGAGTCCACTCGAGGGTGGGAGAGCGGGGGGGACTTGAATTCTGGTTCCGGAAGCGATACGGAGGAATACGCGGCCGAGGAGAATTCGGATGAGAGTTTAGATGGAACCAGGTATATTGTTAGAGTTGATTATCTATGGAAAGGAATTCCAAGATTGAATTGATGTGATATTTGGTTTGGTTCTTTTGCGGATTGAATTAATGTAGTTGTATCTTAGTTCTTATTGATGTAAAGTTCGACGAGTTATCGTGATTTGAGCTTGTTTGCAATCCATGTCATGTGCGTATGCGTGTTTGCGCATGCGTTATGCGTTGCTTATTGATTAACTGTTCCAGGGTTGAGTACTTGAATTATCAATGGTCCGAAAGCTACTTCTGGAAGGATTTGGATAATTTTTTCGGAGTGTTTGTGTAGTTTTTCATATGAAAACTTTGAAACTTGTACCAAAGCTTTTAAGATTTTGTAAACTTTACTCTTGTTTCTTGTTAAAAAATTTAAACATCATTTTTTGCCCCATTAAGTACTGTAAAAATGTGAATCCAAATACTAATTGAAAAGCCAAATGGGCCCCAGTTTAGAGGTTGAGTTAGTTTATATTGATAAACATAGTTGTATTGTGCATTTTCTTATGGGATTTTTTATAATGTGGTCATATACAAATAGGCATTGTATTATTACTCTTTGATTGATGTTGTAATCTGTATATTGTGTCGACAGTCTTGCAAAGAATCTGGAGTCAGCTAACACAATGTTTTCATTTATATGGTGGGTTGTTGGGTTCTACTGGGTTACCGCCGGCGGTGACAATATAGTAACTGAAGCACCACAGCTGTACTGGTTAGTTTGATCCAATTTTCAAAGCTTAATCTTTTTAGCATTTTTCTTGTTGTTTGTTTTCCTCTCGTCACTCACCAATGGTTTGTGTTTCTTTTGCAGGCTTTGTGTTCTTTTTCTTGCTTTCGACGTGGTCTTTGTCATGATCTGTGTTGCAGTCGCGTGCCTTATTGGCATTGCCATTTGCTGCTGTCTCCCATGCATAATTGCAATCTTATATGTTGTCGCGGATCAGGTAATAACCAAGGATTTTATAGTCTTTAATTGTTGCAACATTCTTTATATGAGTCAATAAGGTTCTACAGTTCAAAAAATTGATTTTCCTTTCTTTTTTGAATAAATAAAAGGAGAGGACAATTGATATTAAAGGACTCTTAACACGTCTCAACTAGGTTGTCAACCCCTAGAGAACCTATCCCTGTGTTCGACATCAAGTCCTCCACCCTATATCATTTAAATAGAAAGAATTTACATCTAGGTTCTGAAAAGAAAATAGAAACCCAAAGCCAACTGAAAAGTAAAAAAAAGAGACAAAAATAACTAAAAAATCTTATGGCAAGGAGAAGCCAAAAATTAGCAACAGAAGATCAAGCCTGGACTTTCCCTTTGATAATCAGTTCTCTAATAGACCTTAATAAAACGTTACTAGTAAATCCCAAAGGGAAAAAACCTAGCAGGGGAAAAGAGACCCTATGCTTGCAATGAACGTCAGATAAAGCCCTGCTAAAAATTAAGTGAACATTTAAAGTACTGATTAACGACTCTGTAGTTTGGCAGAAGCGCATAAACCTGGAGCATTGAACCCCCAAGATTGTTGATTTTCCAATTTTTTGTTGTCCTTGCTGGCATAGGCAATGCATGATTTTGTCATTTGGGAAACGAAGTCATATTGATACTCCATATTTATAACAATTTAATTGTCTCCTTTTTGTTGATTAAAATATGGGCAACTTGAGATTTATTGCAATATATGAGTTCATTTACTAGTTTTATTGTGCAATCCGGAAATCAAATATTTAGTCGGAATTTTTGATTTCATTTATTATGCTGGAATATGGTTTGACTGCCTCCTGGTAGTGGGGATCCATTTAGGCGATTATCGCTATTATCATTTTCTTTATTTCTTTTTGGCAGTGGAGTTTGTCTTCGCTAGTTAGTTATTCCGCTTAGGATTGGTCAGGTGGTTGGCAGTTCCTATTATTATCTTTTGATTTATTTGCTTATCAGACATCCAAATCCATGATTGAATTTCTGCATTCCCTATTTCCCAATTTTGTGCATTTTGGTTTACCATGTCTGACTTCATATAATCTATTAGGAAGGAGCAACAAAAGAAGATATTGATCGATTGCCAAAATTCAAGTTCCGCAAGGTAACCGACATTGAGAAAGTTAATGGTGAGATCCAAGAATCTTATGGTGGAGTAATGATTGAGTGCAACACTGATCCACCCACTGAACGCGTTCTTTCCCAAGAAGATGCTGTAAGTTTTGTGATGCAATAAATAGAAAGTCCAAAATATTTCTTTTTACAGCTAGATGACATTTTCTTATGAGGACCAAATCAAGTTTGCTATAGTAAGACTTACGTACCGTGTGACCCAAAGTTGGTAGTTCAAGCGCCATGCTACTGTCACAGAATGTTGCAAAGGCGCATGCAATAGTTTTCATGTCAAAGCTTCCTAGCTAGATCTATAACTAGTAAATTGCATGTTTAAAAAATGGGTCTAATGCCAGATTTCTTAGAAGCATTACGAATATGAAGTGTTATTTGTGAATATTTTGGTCAATCTTTGGTATGCTGCGTATTTCTTTCTGCATTTGACGGTGGAACTGAGCTATTTCTCTAGTTCTCACTTCACAACTTCGAGGCTTAGATCAATTTATCTGATGCTGAATTTCTTGTCACGTGGAAGAATTACATGAATGAGTTCTGATACTTGAATCTTTTGATAAATCTTAGGAATGCTGCATTTGTCTTTCTGCATATGACGATGGGGCTGAACTGCGTGAACTTCCTTGCCATCACCATTTTCACTGTACCTGCATAGACAAGTGGCTACATATAAACGCGATATGCCCTCTCTGCAAGTACAACATCTTGAAACCTGGTGGCGAAGAAGTATGAAAGCTCAAGTTTTCATTTTGCGAATATTAGGAAACTGTCTTCGCTTTGTCTGCGCAACACAAGTACCTTCCCTTCCGGAGACGGCTTCGGGGTGGGCACTGTTGCGTGAGGATCTCCATCCATGCGACCTTCTGTTTTGTTTTGTTAGTACTGTTGTTATTGTCTTGTTGAATATTTATATATTTACATATAGGAGTTATGGTATAGATTTGGTATTTCCAGATAAGAAATTTAGTATACATGATTATGCGCGTAGATGTATGTCTTGTGTTTAATTCTGTGAGGCTTCATGTTTCAACGTTATTATGGAAAGAAAAAGGAAATTGTTACCTCGTGCGGGTTTTACGGAAAAGATAAAGGATTGTAGCAAAATTACGGAGAAATAACGGTGTCTTCTTTTAATGGTCGTAAGTTTCTCGTTTTATCTGCAAGACTTGATGTTTAATTGACGATGAGTGAGGAAAATTCTGACAATTGAGGAGAAAACTATTAAGCGAAATAAACAATAAAATGTAAAAATGTTAGTAAAAGTATTTATGGAGGATAAAAAGGAACGAGTAAATATGAAACAGCTCACAAGTCGCTTTTAGCCGTTAATGTAATTGCAATAGGTACTACAATAACTAATAGCTTATTATCATCGCCCATTTCTTCTTCTTCTTCTTCTTCTTCTTCTTCTTTCTTTTTTCCCCCCCTACTTCTTCAGGAAAAATACCTAAAACACTTGTGTTTTTTTAAAATATTACTTTTGTCTTTTTTATTATAAAATGCTAAAAAAATCTCATATGTTTTCAAAAGCACACATAAAATACTTGAACAGATTAAATTAAAAAAAAAATCAAAATTACCTTTTCTAATCATTGCTGAATACAATTTAAAACATTATTAAATCAAAATACTAAATAAAATCAATTTTAAAAAGTTAAAAAATCTAAAAATAATTGAGGTATTTTATTAATTAAAATATTTATTTTAACATTTTAAATTACTTTTTCTTTAATTTTTAAGTCATGTCATATTTAAAATAACATTTAATATATAGTGGGAATAATAATCTTGAAACATTTTCCATGTTATCATGGTCGTCGTCGTTGTTGTTGTTTTATGCATGTGTGTTTTTTTAGAAAAACATCCAAAACACCTCATGTGCTTTGTTAAAATACTACTTTTGCCTTTGTATTATTAAAATGCTCAAAACATCTATATGTTTTTAAAATCATATACGAAATACTCCTTAAAGAGATAAGCTTAATTAATACAATTTGAAACATTATTAAACTAAAACACTAAATAAAATCAATTTTAAAAAGTTAAAAACTCTCAAAATAATTAAAGTATTTGCTTAATTAAAATATTTATTTAAACATTTTAAATTACCTTTTTTTTAATTTTTAAGTCAAGTCATATTTAAAACAACATTTAACATATATTGGGAAATATAATCTTTAAATTTTTTCCCTCTTGTTGTTGTTGTTTTGTGTGTGTATGTGTGTGCGTGCGCGTGTGTTTTTTTTAGAAAAATACTCAAGATGCTTCATGTGTTTTGTTAAAATACTACTTTTACCTTTCTTATTCCAAAAATGCTTAAAACATCTGCATGTTTTTAAAATCATACACAAAATACTTCTTAAAAAGATTAAACTTTTAAAAAACCAAAATTACCATCCTAATAGTTACTTAATAAAATTTGAAACATTATTAAATCAATATACTAAATAAAATAAATCTTAAAGAGTTAAAAAATTTGAAAATAATTGAAATATTTACTGAATTAAAATATTTATTTAAACATTTTATATTATATTTTTTAATTTTTAAGTCAAATCATATTTAAACTAACATCTAATATATATTAGTAAGGATAATATTGAAATTTTTTTAAAAATAATTGTTTTAGTAGTATTTTGAGTATAATTTTGTATAATATTGAGTGTTTTAAGCATTTTAATAATAAAATGAACAGAATGAGGTGTTTTTTTTTTTTTTTGAGCAAAACAAAATTAAAGTTACAAAAAAATAAAAGAGCTCAGAAGCGCCCATTTCATCCGTTGGATCAGATGATCGTGGTGGACCCCTCCACCACTGAGGCGCAACATTCATCATGGCTCTGCACCAGCCGGGAATCGAACCCGGGTCTGTACCGTGGCAGGGTACTATTCTACCACTAGACCACTGGTGCTTCTTGTTTGTCCACGCTTATAAGATAACCTTTATCGTTCATAAGTTGTATTCTCCTTATCTTCTTTCCATGTGAATACCACGTTTTTGTTATAACAAATTTTCCTTTTTCATTGTCGATTAAAGCATGAAGGACATTGGATTTCCTATAATTACCCTCTTGTCATTTTGTAGTTGGTCTGGTCTCAATAAAATCACATGTCAACACAAAACGTAAATCTTCCAGGCTTTGTTGAAAACTTCAATTGTTTGTTTGAGCTAGTTTTTTTCATTTCTTTATTGTGCAATCGTTTGATCATCTTGTAATTCGTATCACCAATTAGCTTATAGTTTTCTAAGTTGAAGAAGTACAACTAAACCAATAATGATTGTATTTAAACCAATAATGATTGCATTCCAACATTTTTTTTGTACAATGAATTTTCAACCATGTACACTTTTGCAGTCCTAAATTCCTATGTCTATCACTACGTAAAGCTACTACACATTTTTGGTAAGACGTGCATTTTAAAATCTATATTCCATCACGAGTTTGTAGCGGAATTTCAATCTTAATTGGAGGAATAGTATTAATATGATTTGGAGCGTCCGATGCATTAAGATGATCTGGGGCGTCCGGTGTGCTGACAAATTCCTGCCTTGAAGAACTTCATTCATCAAGATTCAGCATGCCAGGAGTAGAAACATTGGTGGTAGTACTAGTAACTTTCCCGGGACTATAAATAGCTTCACCATTATAGAAGTATCTTGCTAGTCCAAACACCTTGTTGTCCACAGATTGATTTCCCATATTTTTTTGTTGATGGTGTCTATAGTTGTGCTGTAAGCGAACTAGGGAGATCAGAAAACAGATGGTGAAAGTGGCACCGGATATAAGGTAGATACCCCAGAAGCTCTTGAGGCTCAAGCTTTGAGATTCATTGGTTGTTATGTCGTTTGCTGAACACTCATCAGAGGGAGTTAGGCATTGATTTACCAGTGATGTTATGTTTCCATCTTCTGATAGCTTTAGAATGGCTTCTGAGATGTCTCTGGCTATAGGAGACCCCTTTTCGAATACCTGCAAAGTGCAAACCATAGTTGATCAAATTGTTTTCTAGGTTTAATTATAGGGGTTTTGGCACTTTTCCCCCTACATTTTAATTGAATTGGCAAGCTGCTCTTTCAAATTTTAATCATGGCAAATTACCACATGAATTTGATAGCATGTTGCAATGTGCCCATAAATCAATGAATAATGTTAAAATTTTGAAAGAAATTCACTTCTGTAGGTGACACGATGTACCCTCATCCTTATCCTTATCTAAAATTTGTCTCTTCCTTCATTTGAGCTCACACAACTAAGGTATTTAGTAATTCTTTGTTAAATTTATGGATAATTTGTCACAATTGAAAGTTTAAAAGTAATTTGTCGATCGTGAAAAGTTCAAGGGTACAAGACAAGTATCCTAAAAAAATTTCTTTGTTTCTTTAAAATAATAAGAGTAAAAACTGGAAAATGAAAATATACTCACAAATCCCAATCCTCCAAATCTGTAGGTCTGTGCAGTGGTTGTGAATCCCTTGCAGTACTTGTTAAGGAAAACTTTCTCGTATGGGAGCTCAAGAAAGGCCGCACTTATGTTTTTGCTTGTGAAATGCGCCACATAATCATATTCATTAGTGACATTGTAGATATTCTCAGCTTTGAATCCAAGCACATCCTCTAGGTATCCCCTTACAAATGAATCTCCATCACAACCAACCTTCTGATTGGTTCTTTTCAGCCATGCAATATCCATTTCCGGCTCTAGCTGTCTTACGGTGAACCTCGAAGAAAGGCTTGCGGTGTAGCTTGATGTCACGATGAACACCACAAAAAGCCACATCATAACAACCACTCTAGTCATGTTGCTTTGAATTCCCTCCCCTGCAAAAATGAAGCACTAGTTCTTTAAAGAAACATACTTTGAGCAAAGAAAAGAGATGAGAATTCAGCACTAATTGACATAAATTCACTAGCAGATGCTATCTTTTATGTTAATTGAAGAGACAAGTTTTTAAGTATCAACCAATGAAAGAATGGAAATCACATGTCACGCTAGTTGGTATTAAAAGTTGGGATTCTAGGCATTGTTCACTTAACATTATGTTAAGCCAATGTCATATTCGCTTGGTGTTTAGCTATAGAGAAACTTACTTTGAGCAAAGAAGAGAGATGAGAAAGTGAACCAAAGGCTGGTGCTAACTTGATTTTTCAATGTGCCACTGAATTCTGGATTTGTGGGGTGCTCCAAGAACCAAACTATGAGCATTGTGTAAACCAAGATGGCACCAGTCACCACCCACATTTCCCAAGTGAAAGGTTTCATGAACATCCATGTTGACTCTTCAGACCTGATGGGGATTATCATTGACAACCCTGATTCTATGTATGGTTGAGTGAACTCAACGTGCTCCATTCGGTTGGCTAGAATGGTCATGTCGCCCACAACCGCATCGAAAGTCTTCTATCAATGTTGATCCACATATTAGAAAAAAGGTAAATGTAGAAAACTACATAATTAAGCGGAATAATGTACAAATTTTCATGGCATTGCAATTAAAGACTTGAAATAAACATTAAAGTGTTAGAAGTGTTGTACCTTGTCATAGACAGCTTCAACGAGTTCATCATATGTGCCATTGAAGGATTCAAATTGATACGGGAGATCATAATTCAACCGTTGTACAACCTTTCTAAAAATCCTTATGCATAAGCCATCATAGCCCTGATCATTAGAGTACTTCTTGGACTCATCAACCGTCACGAACTTTCTGAATTGTGTTTTACCAGGAACTCCAATTTTTAGCGGCTTTGAAATGGTAGGCATTGCCCAGCCTTTTGGTTTTGTATTCCCTGAGTTCCCTGGCCAAAGTACTGAACCACTTAACCCGGTGGAGTTTTTACAATCAAAAGTACTTCTAGTTTCCATTTCAGCCTGTTCTGTAACATTAAAAAATCCGTAGTCCGGCATCCAATAGTCAAGTTCATTGTACGTTCCATTACCAACCACATTCACAATCCTCAATATTGGACTATGCAATAGCTTGCCTTCTTTGAAACTAATTTTTCCACTTAAACCACTAAAATTGGCAGATAATATGTTTTCCATCAGCATTTTTGCACTAGTGTTAGTAGTTGTTCTCTTTAAGGCTTGTGTGATGGCTCCAATGCTGTCATACGCTTGTAAAGCATGAATTTCTGGGTTCACTTCTCCGAAAAATTGTTGGAATTGGGAAAGAAAAGCTCTGTATGAACTTGTACTGTTGTCATAGTAAGTCTTGATTCCTATAGTTCCTTTCATAGAGGAAATGACAGAGTGGTCAAGAGAGTCCAACAACCTTGTAATGCTTTCTGTGATAATCCAAGCCGAGTCTCTCTCCAAAAGTCCTACTTTCTTAGCCTCCCTAAACAAGTGAGCTACCATAGGCAACGAAGATCGAAGAACGATGAAAACCCGAGATTGTACACTCAAAAGCTTTAAGAGATCATCCAGGACAACTCCTTTGGGATCAGAAAGAGATGAATATGGTGGAAGGACTAGACGGTATTCGATCTCAGAACCAATGCTTTGAAGAGCCTCATTTAGAAGAGTCAAGGCTCCCGAGTCATCACCATATTCGTCATCTTCATAGATTACAACAATTTTTTGCCATTTGTGGGCACAAACAAGATCTGCAATGCATTTCATTTCGTAAGAAAGATCATTCGCCATTGTTATCAAGAAAGGCCATCGAAGTTGCATTAGTGAGGGTGCCATTCCCGGTGCTGCTAAGGAAATAACTGGAACTTGGGTTTGATTTCCCACTTTTCCCACTAAAGCTGCCTCTTGCCATGTCTCCATGCCAATTATCACTTCTGCTTTCTTGTCCTCGATCATCTGTCTAGCTGAAACAAAGTCCGAAAATTTTATATGTCAATTCTAGTAGTGGTAAAGCAACAGGGCGATGAATGGGGGCATGTGCTCCCATTTAAATTTTAAAATTTTAATTTTTAAATCTAAACTTTTCAAAAATCTTAGCTGCGCCTTTATTTTATAAAATATATATATATATATATATACACACACAATGATGTCCTTTTTAATAATTGAAATATACTATATGAATAAATATATAAGAAACATACTACATATATATATTGCTTCACTAAGAAATAAATCTTGCTCCCCACTAATCATCATTATAGGTTGGTTAGATGTAGTATTTCTAATAGAACCATAGAAGTACTTGGGTATGTACATAATTAAATCATTCTAATGGCATAGTTTTTAGACATTGAAAATTATAGAACATGATAAGAGATAACAACTAACCAGAAGAAGCTGCTACGAGGGGTTCACTTCTGGAGTCCTGGAAATAAAGTGACAGCTTGTGGTCCTTTGAACTGTTGTTGAAGTCTGAAGCTGCTATTTCCATGGAAGCTCTTTGCTCTTTCCCAATATGAGAATCGAAATCGATGATTGCTCCAACGTTCGTGGTCGTTTCCTTGCTGCTAGCTTGAGCTCCATGGGGTGTAATAATAAGAAAAAAGGCAAGTACTACGAGATAGAAGAAACCAAGTTTTGGGATTGAAGTAAGAGAAATAGAGGAAAAAGACATTGGGGACTTTAATATTACAAGCACAGAATCTTGTTCAAGACTTTATGATTCATGGGAATGATGGTCTTATAATTTGTTTGGTTTGTGACGAAGTAGTCGATTACAAGTTAATTATATATGGGACCAAATCAAATGCAAACCTTAAAAGTCTCTTTCACCAAGGTGGATTAATAAAGAAGTCAAAAGTTTGGAAAAAATCAAACGCTGCTCCTTGCTTAGTTTACCAAGTAAGAAATAAGAAAATTCAACGTGAAAGTGTTGGAATATCCAACAGATGAAAACTTGGACCTCTCTTTTCTGAACTATTCCAATTTTTCTATGCCGTGGACTGGTTGTTTATTTTGGGTGTTTGGAAGCATTGGTTTAAAGCATTTTTAGTTAAAATTAGTGTAGTTTATAGGAGCTTTTTATTATAACTTTTTTTTAATATACTGTAACAAATATAAGTTTTGGTTGAAATTAAGAATGCCAAACATCTTAATCTTAACATAAAAAAAAAGAGTTATGCAGTTCGTTGCAGTCGGAGTTGTTGTTGTTGTTATTATTTTTATTATTATTAGTGTTTTTAAATGATGTTAAAATACTAACAGATACCTTTTTTTTAATTGTTTTATTAGTTGCTGGACATATTGGTAGCTTCTTATGCTATTAATTACACCTCAATTTGTAACATTTGAGAGCAATAAGATTAACAAAAATTAACAAAATACATACAAAATTGTTGTAATGGTTAAATTCGAAATATCAGAAGTAACATCTAAGTTTCCAGCTTTTGTTTTTACTTTTATTTTTAAACAGTAGAGGAACAAAAAAATTAGCTGGGTTTTTTAAATGGTGTTTGGATAATGAATAGAAAAATGTTTTATTTTATTTTATTTTAAAAGGGCTTTTGAATATGTTAAGTTCAACAAGTCAAAACCTCTCACTGGTATAAAAAAAGTGTCATTTAAGGATATAGATGAAAATTTTAATTTATTATTCTTAAATATAAGATACAAAATGTAAAGATACTTGACATTGTTACCCCCAAAATTTATCGCACATTTACAATTTGTCTCCTCAACTTTTAATTTTGACAAGTTGTCTTATGAACTAACAAATTTGTAACAAATTGCCCTCATTAAGAGCGATTTTAGTTTGACTGAAATTGACATGTAATATGCATATGATTAGTTGATTGTTGACATGATTTGCCATTTTTTTTATATTTAGACCCAAATTTATTGTGGTTAATATCTTCAATTAAGTTTGCATCAAAATAGAAAATTTTGAATTAATTTTTGTTTGAATATAATTTAGGTTAACATTTACATGAAAAATCTCTCTTATACTTTTGATTAATGACCCATGTAAAAATCACATAATAATTTTAGTTAAAAAAATTTTAAATTGCCATCAATGAGTAGGTGATTTGTTACAAATTTGTAAGTTCATGGGACAAATTACAAATAAGCGACGAGTTCAAGAGGATAACAATGTCAAATACCTAAAATGTAAATAAAAGATCTGTTCATTAGCACTTTTTTTATAAGCATCAAATGATTAGTTTCTTTCAAAAGTGCTTATAAACGTCAAAAGTATTTTTTCAGCCCATTTAAACATTCCAATAAGCAACTTTTGAAGTAATAAACCAAAAAATTTAAGCTGTTCCAATAAGCAGTTTTTCATTATATCTGCAAAGGAGTAAAGATGATCTTACCCTTCTGAAGTCGTCTTACAAGGCGTGCGCCTCAATTCTCTGTCAGCCTCTCTTCTTCCTTATAAACCCCTTTTATAGCTCAAAAAATTAGGACAAACTATTACAAGTGTAGGATGCCCAAAAATATGTCAGTAGGGAAAGTGTACAATTTAATTAGACTGTATACAAGTAGGGAGTACACTATAATTAGGTTCTACACAACTCGAAATGTTAAAGGTATTACCATACCATGATATGATTATAGATTGAAAAAATGAAATAAAATTTGAAGTTTGGTAAGATGAAAGTTTGTTCTTGTACCATAAAAAAGGGTAACTGTATTCAGTCAATTCAGGCTGACCCATTACCCCTAAGAATTATGAACCCTCGGATGCATTCCTCCATTAATTATCTCACACTTTGCACTTCAAAGCTTAATCAATTAGAATGTTTTTATTATTGTTATTATTAATTGAAAAAGTACTGAATTACACAATCCGAGTATTCCTTTACATGTGAAATTCTCAATAGTGAGGAGGTATAGGCTTAATCTTCAACTTTGTACAATTTTGCTATCTCAATTCCTAATGAAAAACTATGCAAGCTATATGATACATCCATTTAAAAATAAATGTGAATTGCAGCAACATATTTATACTTGTGTAGTATCATCATTATCACCAGTTAGTGTTGTAATTTCAATTTCAGCTGGTGAGGAATCAGTTCCAAGACGCTCTGTGGCATCGGATGTGCTCCCAAATTCCAACATTGAAGAACACCATTCATCAAGATCAGGCCTGCCATGAGCAGAGAAACTAAAACTAGTAGTAGTAGATAAAGCTCTTTCTGGACTAGTACTATTGGCCGCGCCATTGTAGAAGTATCTCGCAAATCCAAGTGTCTTATTTTTAGTATTTTGGTTTGCACCATTGGCTTGCTGATGACGTCGATAGTTCTTTTGTAGACGAGCCAGGGAGAATAGAAAACAGATGGTGGAAGTGGCACCAGATACAAGGAAGATACCCCAGAAGCTCTTAAGGCTCAAGCTTTGATTTTCATTGGTTGTAAGGCTATTCGGTAAACACTCATCGGAGGGAGTTAGCCAATGTTTTTCTAGTGATGTTATGTTTCCATCTTCTGATAGCTTTAGAATGGCTTCTGAAAAATCTCTAGCTATGGGAGAGCCTTTTTGAAATGCCTGCATATAAGGCACAATTTCCCTCATGTGTTAGTTTGTGGACATGTATATAGTAAAATATATTTTCATCAAGGAAAAAAACGAAAGAACTTGCAGAAAAAAGAATAACTTCTAGTTACTGCAAACAACAATAATAAAACTGCAACATTAATCTATTTTCGCACTTTGGTTATGCAAAAATTACGTGTAATGTTTATATTAAAATTGTGGCAGTAATAAAACAGCAAAATTAATCTATTTTCGCGCTTTGGTGATGCAAAAATCGTGTGTAGTGTTTATATTAAAATTGTGACAGAAAAAAGAAAGAGAAAGGGCATTAGTGATGTCGTATACCACTACTATGTAGATCCACAAGTACAAAATAAAAATGTTTTTAGAAGAGATAAACAATGGTAAGTTGTTAATACTCACAAAGGCCAATCCTCCAAATCTGTAGGTGGGTGTGGGGGTAGTGTAATCCCTGCAGTACTTGTTAAGAAAAACTTTCGCATATGGTACTTCAAGGAATGCAGCAGCAATGCTTCCCTCTCTAAATCGCTCCAAGTAATGGTGTTCATCAGGATAAACTTCTATGATGTTCTTTGGTTTAAAGTCAAGTACATTCTCCAAGTATCTCCTCACAAATGAATCTCCACAACCAACCTTCTGGTCCGTTCCTTTGAGCCACTCAATGTCGATATCTGGTTCAAGTTGTTTCACAGTAAGCATAGAAGACAGGCTAGCAGTGTAGCTTGCGGTTAAGATGAACACGACAAAAAACCATGTCACAACAACCGCTCTAGTGATGTTGCTATGGACTTCTTCCCCTACAAAAAATTAAGCAGAAAAACTCCATAAAAATTTCTTAACCTCACATGTACTATTATATGTTGAGACTTTTGAGTTGCTTTATATGTGCAAGTGAATATGTAAGACTTACTGTGAGCAAAGAAGAGAGAGGTGAATGTGAACCAGAGTGTGGTGCCCATCTGCTTCTTCAAGGAGCCACTGAATTCTGGATTGGTCGGATGTTCCAAGAACCAAACTATGAACATTGTGTAAACTAAGATGGCAAGAGTGGCCATCCACATTTCCCATGTGAAAGGTTTTATGAACATCCATGGTGACTCTCCAGACTTGATTGGAACCACCATTGTGAGCCCTGATTCGGTGTATGGTTGAGTGAATTCCACATAATTTAATCGGTCGGCTAAAATGGTCACGTCTCCCACAATAGCATCGTATGTCTTCCATTAAAAAAAACAGCTTGTGTCAGAATAAGCAAGTACAACAGAGAATAAGGTACAAAAGAAGATTGTCATTAAAGTATATGTAAGGACGTCTAAGGAAGTTGAAATGTAGATTATACCTTGTTATAGAGAGCTTCAATAAGTTCATCATATGCAACGACGTCTAGGGCTGAAAACTGAAATGGAAGATCATAATCCAGAAGTTTTAGCACCTTCTTGAAGATTTGAATGCAGAAACCATCATAGCCCTCATTTGAGAATCTGTTGGACTCATTAACCGTAACAAACTTATGGAATTGCGTATCACGAGGAACTGCAATTTTCAGAGGTTTTGCAATAGTAGGCATTGCCCACCCTCTTGGTTTTCTGTTCTCTAAGTTCCCTGGCCAAAGTACTGAACCAACTAAACCTTGAGAGTTTTTACGAGTAGAATCACTTCTATTTTCCATTTTACCTTTTTCTGTATCAAGGCTTTTGAAGAATCCATATCCTGGCATCCAAAAATCCAGTTCATTGTATATTCCCTTTTTCTGATCTAGTTCTTTGTCTTTGTTATCAACCACATTTACAACCCTGAATATTGTATTATGCAACAACTTGCCTTCTTTGAAACTTACTTTGCCACTTAAACCATCGAAATTGGATGATAATATGTTCTCCAAGAGCACTTTTCCACTAGTGTTGCTAGCCATTTTCCCTGAGGATTGTGCAATGGCTCTGATGCTGTCATATGCTTGTAAAGCGTAAATTCCTGGATTTGAATCACCAACCTGCGGGTTCTTTTCTCTGAAGATTTGCTCGAATTGGGCATAAAATTCTTTATAAGAACTAGTACCCGTGGAATAGTAGGTCTTGATTCCAAGTGTTCCTTTCATAGAAGAAATGACGGAGTTGTCAACTGAGCCCAACAAACTTGTAATACTCTCTGTGATTATCCAAGCCGAGTCTCTATCTAAAAGTCCTAGTTTTTTAGCCTCTCTAAACAAATGACTCACCATAGGCAATGAAGACCGAAGAACAACAAAAGCCCGAGATTGCACACTCAAAAGCTTCACAAGCTCATATGAAACAACGCCTTTTGGATCGGAGAGAGAGGAATAGGGTGGAAGGACTAAACGGTATTCGATCTCAGAACCAATGCTTTGAAGAGCCTCTCTTAAACGGCTTAAGATTCCGGTATCACCGCCATACTCATCATCTTCAAGTATGACTACAACTTTTCGCCAATTGTAGGCACAAACAAGATCTGCAATACACTTGATTTCATAAGAGAGATCGTTCGCCATTGTTATCAAGTAAGGCCACCTAAGTTGCATTAAAGGGGGTGTTAAGCTAGGCGCTGCTAATGCAACAACCGGAATTTGAGTTCGGTTTCCTACTTTTCCCACTAAAGCAGCCTCTTGCCATGTCTCCATCCCAACAATGACTTCTATTTTATTTTCTTCAATCATCTGTTCGGCTGGAACGAAATTCAACGATATTAATTCTTCCTCAGAAACAAATATTTCAATTGAATACAAAGAAAACGTTTAAGAGATAACTAACCCGAAGAAGCTGCTATGAGGGGTTCCCTTCTGGAGTCGTGAAAAGAAAGCGAGAGCTTGTGATTCTTTGACTTGTTGTTGAAGTTTTGAGCTGCAACTTCCATGGCAACTTTCTGCTCTTTCCCAATACGAGAACTAAAAGCCATGATTGCTCCGATATTCGTAACCTTCTCGTTATTGGCAGCTTGAGCTCCATAAGACGTCGTTAGAAGGAAAAAAACCAGTATAACATGAAAGCAGAATCGAAGGGTTGGAAGTGAAGTGACAGAAACGAAAGAGAAAAGCATTGGTGATTAAGATTTTGAAATAATAAAACATGAAAATGGTTGTACTATTTCCGTATATGGAAATGGATAATGGAATGTGCTGTTGAGTTCTTTTACACCTAAAAATGCTTGGGTTACGTGCGATTAAGGGAAAACTCGCATTGACTTGGTCTGCTTTATGAGCAGCGTAGGAAATGTTACGGGACTATCATTCGAGCACACAATTGGAAAAGGTACAATATTGATTAAGTCAGAGTCTATAACTGCCAAAAAAAAAAAAAAAAAAAAGAAGGAAGAAAGAAGTACCAAAAGTCAGCATATAGAAAATGGAAATCAATATGAACACTTGTTGGATTGCCATGCATTGTAATTGGAATTTTGAATATTATGGGAAACTTGAATTATGTGTTGCACTAATGTTGTACCCATGGAGTCTAGACTATGTAACACATTCTGATCTTATTTAATCAATATTTAATAAGCAGGGTGGTTTTCTGTTTTCTTTTAGTTAATATAATCTTTTTGTTAATTTTATTAGGGGGAAAAAAAGAATAATTGTTGATTATTTATTTAATAAATCAACAACTTGATTTATTAGATTTTTGTTCCTAGTGTATTTTGATGTTTCTTGTTCGTTATGTAGTTTTGTCAATTTCACATGGACAAAGAATTGCTATGCTTGATATATACTCGTAGGAAAGTTGAGTTATAGGCAAATTATTTGTTTATGTTTTGCTATTTTTAATCAGTTTGATAATAAGATGATTTAATTTTAGTTGTTTCTTTTTTTGGATTTTTTTGTAGTAATTTACTAGATTACTCCATTAATCTAGCAATTTACCAAATTGCTCTGACGACAGTTGCCACGGACCACAATTGATCAGTTTGATGATAAGATGATTTACCTTTAGTTGTTTTTTCTTGGATTTTTTTTTTAGTAATTTACTAGATTACTCCATAAATCTAGCAGTCTACCGGATTGCTCTGATGAAAGTTGCCACGGACCACTGGTTTGGAAACGCAGGCAACTTAATCATATACAATACCGGTGATAATCTCACAGATAACTTCACCAATTGGTAGCCGCCTACTCGAGGCACTCGCTGTTAATTACCGCAACAAAAGAGAAACTGTTGGGCCACACTTCTAAAAAATATTCTTATTTATACGGTATTTAAAAAAGTTAAGTTGTATTATTATTTATATTATAGGTTTAAATTATGCTATATTTAAACGTATACGACATTTATAAAAAGTAAGTTTTAAAAAGTAATATTTATGAATATTCCACGCAACAAAACCCTTTAGTAAATTGTTGTTGGTAATATTTTTGGTGAACCATTCGGCAAGGGTCCCTCAACTCTAGCGGGAGTAAACTCCCATACGGGGGAAGCTCTCCCAACACCTGTTTTTCCATACACAAGACTCGAACTCAAGACCTTACTTAAAGGAGAATGGGCTCCTTGCCACACAATCCTACATGTTGTTGGTAATTGTTGTTGGTAATCTAGTAGATTATTTCAACATTAACACCCACAACAAAGTAGGATTCACAAGACAAATAGCCTAATTAGATTTGTTAAATTTTGTTCCAAAATAATATTATTAAATAATTATTAAATAGTTATATAGCATAAAATATAATATCATCAAAAATAATTATTACATAATTAAGATATTTTTAATATATTTTAATTATTGGATTGAATTTTGATTTCATAACCACAAATTTTGGCGATTAAGCGATGCTAGGACACATATTTTGTTGACGTTTTTCATCGATCCCCTCATGCCATAAATTTTGAGCAAAGGGCACAAAAAAAAAAAAAAAACGAGTTCTAGTAAATTACGAACGGGTCGCCAATTGGCTACAACAATCCAAGAGAATACGAAAAGCAAATGCCCCAGTTTTGGAAGCCAGGCACCGAGAAGCCTCGCCTTCTCGACGACGGGGAGGGTGGTCTCCTCTTCTTCTCCGCTTCTCCCTCTTCTTCCTCTGGGTATCTTTCTTCTTCTTCTTCTTTTCAAGTTCTCTTTTCATGTAAATCACTATTTCTTAATTTCCACTCTGCTCGCAGATTTGGGCATTCGAGCATCGAGAGGCTGAGGCAGAGGCTTCCCGTGTACAAGTACCGCACCGCCATTCTTTATTTGGTGGAGACCCATGCCACCACCATTGTCGTCGGCGAAACGGGTAGTGGCAAAACCACTCAGATTCCTCAGGTTTTACCTTTTCTCTATCTTTCTGTTTGTTTCTCGAGAAAGCCCGAGAAATTTCTAAAAAATGTTCTTGTTTGTGTTTTTCTTTGAGCCCAACTGAGGTGACCCTTTTCAATCATAACTTCAAATGTTTGTTATTTGGCTTGGGAAACTGTAGTACCTCAAAGAAGCAGGCTGGGCTGATGGTGGGCGTGTGATAGCTTGCACACAACCAAGGCGACTGGCTGTTCAGGTGATTTATTGCTTAAGTTAGTGCTGTTGAGAATTAGAAGTCATAGTTTATGTTATCAACAACAATAAAATTGCACGCTGAAATCAAATAAATATCCTTAATGAAATTTTGGTGAGGTCAATAAGGCAATAATTGTTTGGGCATAAATTAGGCTCCACAACATAAAAGTGCTTTCTGAGCCATTTTCATAACTTGAATATATTACGTTTTTTAATTTATATTCATTTTCTTATAAATGCTAAACTTGCTGGTCTGCAGGCAGTTGCTTCAAGAGTGGCAGAAGAGATGGGGGTCAAACTTGGCGAGGAAGTTGGCTACACAATAAGATTTGAAGATGTCACCAAAAATGTTAGTCATTTTATTTTTGTTTTTATCAACGAACAATATGAATTTCTTGCAAATTAGTTATCATGTTTGGAATTTAATGTCATGAATAATCGGTGTTTTGGCAGCACAGGGTGTAACTATGATAAAGTTTCTTACAGATGGGGTTTTACTTAGGGAAATGATGGATGATCCTCTCTTGACTAAGTATAGGTATTTTTGAATTTTGAGTAAGCTTTTACTGATTTCCTCTTTCTAAAGCTTAGAACACACGTCCAGTATTGTTTGCAAGATCAGGGAAAATGTCTTTCTGATTGAGATTACCTGTTTAATGTGGGAGGAATTTTTTTTTTCTTTTTCTTTTAAATGTTATTTATACCTCTTAACTTGCATTGTCAGCATCATAATGGTCGATGAGGCTCATGAAAGATCTATCTCTACTGATATTTTACTGGGTCTTTTGAAAAAGGTATTTTACTTGAAACTTATTGTTGATATTCTAAGAAACAAAAACAAACATGTGTACTCATTTTCGTTGGTTTTGGAATTCATCCTTGTTAATATAATATCCTAAATCCTAAATTACAGATCCAACGGCGTCGACCTGAGTTACGTTTGATAATCTCCTCTGCCACAATTGAAGCAAAGTCCATGTCTTCTTTCTTCAACACCAGGTTTGTTTCCAAGCATTTTATCACACTTGGATTTTCTTTCGTTGACTTGGTTCATGTAGTTACTAACTAGCTTACTTCATTCTTACTCTTTCCATACGACCTTTTGCATTTGCTTTTGCCATGGATATTTGGAAAATAGTACCCACATACTGGGAGTTCCATTCATTTTTTAAAAACATTACTGCTTTGTGCGCTTATTTAGTCTATTGCCTGATTTCTGTTTACTCTACCCGTTGGAATGACTGATTACTGGTGTAGATTTTCCTTAGCTTTTTAATGGACCATGTATATAATCTGAATGGTTCATTCTTACGCTTTCTAAAGAAGTCTGTTTACGACCTTTTGCATTTTCTTTTGCCGTGGATATTTGGAAAATAGTACCCACATGCTTGGAGTTCCATTCATTTTTTAAAAACGTTACTGCTTTGTGTGCTTATTTAGTCTATTGCATGATTTCTGTTTATTCTACCCGTTGGAGTGAGTGATTACCAGTATACATTTTCCTTAGCTGTTTAATGGACCATGTATATAATCTGAATGCTTCATTCTTACTCTTTCCAAAGTAGTCTAACTATCAATTTGTGGATCAAGGCTGTCATTATTCTTTTTGTTTGGGGCCAAATGCTTAAACTAGATTTGTAAGCATCCGCAGTGGAATGCTAATACATATATCTTGCTTTCCTTTTTGAACAGCAAAAAGCGTCGAGAAATGGAAGGTGAAGTCCAAGGACCAAGGACGAAGCCTGCAATCCTATCAGTTGAGGTATGACTTACTAGAACAGTGATATGACCTTTCTCTTTCTATCTCATTCGCTCACACTTCAAATAAACTTGTTCGGTTGAGGAAGCTTTAAGGCTATACTGTGATGTCAGTTGGTTATAAAATGATTGAACATCAGCATATCTGCTATTCTTTCAGGGTAGAGGGTTCAATGTAGAAATTCATTATGCGGAGGAGCCTGTGTCCAACTATGTTCAGGCTGCTGTTTCAACAGTATTATCCATTCATGATCAGGTACCCTAAATTGAAGTTTGGAGATGCTATATGGTTTTTTTTTTTTTTTCATGAGGAGGTTACTTATTGGAATGTTTTCTTTTCTGTGCCATGCATACATTGGAATAGAAACATTACAATTTTTCTTTTAGTGGTTTGAATTATTAAGGACCTTACTGTTTATGTTGCTTAGGAACCAATGGGAGATATTTTGGTATTTCTTACCGGACAAGATGATATTGATTCTGCTGTTAAAATGCTTACTGAAGAAGTTCAAAACCGTGGAAGAAACCCTTCAGGTACAAGGAACATAGTGTTTCCAGTCACTTTCATAGCTGTTAGTGCTGTTTAATTTGTTCACTTTTACCAAAATTGTTACGAAAAGCGTGGAAAATCTTGTACTGCTAAGTGCTTTTTGTGTGGCATCATTATTACTTATTAGGGAGTAGAGGATATTGGGATGAGTGTTATTTTGAAGTATCAGATGCAGGGTTATTGTCAAATGTGTCTGATACCTCTATATCACATTCTTTTTCAGGATTGCTTATTTTCCCTCTCTACTCTGGTCTTCCACGTGCTGAACAGGTTAGTTATGCATTTCTATTTCAATGGAAATTTTGAACGGATGTCTGTTTCAGAAGAACTTACGAATCTGCCTTTCTGCTTTTAGGAGCTTGTGTTTACTCCCACTCCTAGAGGGAAGAGGAAAGTAGTGATATCAACAAATGTTGCAGAGACGTCCTTAACTTTGGAGGTATGGAATATTCATAAGACTTAATTGATTGAACTTTGTAGTGAAATAGTGCATCATCATATTCAGTAAGTCCTCTGTTCTATGCAGGGAATTGTTTATGTTGTTGATAGTGGGTTCTCAAAGCAGCGGTTCTACAATCCTGTATGTCTGTTGAATTTTTCCTTTTTCTTTTTTTTCTCCTAATGCTTCAATATGCAAAAATGTACTCTTGTGAAAAAGTTGAAAAATGTAACAGACTATAATAACATGAGTTTGCTGGTAGTTATTAGATTTTGATTTTTGATAGGATTCTTGATCCAAAACTCGGAACAAGAACTGAACTGCAACTTTTATTGAAGAAGATATATAAAATTCTACAGATTAATTACTCACTAACCCTAACTTGGTTGGTATTCGAGAGATCAAGCCCCTCTCCCTAGTCTTGGTTTTCCCAACCCCTATCACGGACTAAAGCAATCCACCCTATGAGTGTAACAACTCTAACTGACTAAGAACAGAATTTCAACTAGCAGTAACTAATCTAACCCTGATCCTATCAACTCTCCTGCCTCGTGAAGCCTTTTTCTTTTTTTTTTTTTTTTGGTTGTTGTGTTGGGGCAATACCTGACTTCTGAATCATATTCGTACGCAATTTTTCCTGAAAGTTTTTCTTTCATATTTTAATATATATGAAATGTTAGCATACTGATTTAGGACCAAGATACAAGAGATAGAATCTAGAGATAGAAGAACAGAACCTAAAAAAGAAATAGAACCACCAGAGGGAGAAATAGAACCAAAGGAGAGAAAGAAAGGATTTAGAGCAAGGACAAGAACTCATAAAAGCTTCAGCTGTTTCTTTTACTGTTATTTTCCATTCATTTTTTTCCCTTTTTATGCAAGTTATTAATTAATAACTTTAGGGACTAATCCTGTTTCGTTAGCATGAACGGCCAAAGATATGTATCGAAGCTAACTTAATCAAGTCTTGAACTACAGCGATTTCTTACATCCATGGTTTTTCAATTATTTCAACTTGTTTTTTTTGTTCCAGATATCAGATATTGAAAATCTCGTAGTGGCACCAATATCAAAGGCTTCTGCTAGGCAAAGGGCTGGTAGGGCTGGAAGAATTTGCCCAGGGAAATGTTATAGGTGTGTGACTTATCACTTAAGGGGTTTATTGTTTCACTGAATTGATTTTTTTTTGGCATAATAATGCCGGTAACTTTCTTTAACTAATTGAAGAGCCTGAATTTTGCATTCCCTTTGTTGTAAAGAACCAATCACGAACATCTAATACTATTCTTTTGTTAACATGTTATATTACTTCCTGATTATACTTATGTCTATACATTGCCTTCATTTTGGGGATGCTATTATAATTCCAAGTATTTTTAGACCTGTCCTCAACAGACAACACACGTATTTTTGGCTAAAATTAAATGTTCCAGAAATTATTTTTTCATATTATGTACAAGAGTGTTTGGGTTTAAACTCATGAGTCATCTGTAGCATGTGAGAGCTTTATACTATAGCATTTTCATTGTAGCATACACCTTTTGACTTCAAGCTCATGAGTTTAAACCAAGGTTGCCAAACACCCTAGTAGTTTTTTTTTTATTTTTTTGTGTGGCTGAAAATGTAGAGAGATGTTTAAATATAACCTTATAGTGCTCCAATGTCTATGAATGCTATTCCCAATGCAGTTTTCCTTGTATATGTAACTTACTAAAACCTTCTGATGAGCGTGGAGTTCTTGGTTACATATTTTACTTGTAAAATCGGGTCCTGATACTTGTCAAGTCAAGTGCTCTACATGTAAATCCATGCTTCTCCGAAAGCATATCCCAGAAAATATGGCTTGACGTTCATATATTTGTTTGTGGCTGCAACAAGGCTATACACAGAAGAGTTTTTCGTCAATGAAATGGCCACAGAGGGGATTCCAGAGATTCAACGATCTAATCCTGTCTCTTGCATCATTCAGGTATGCCATGACATCATAATATTATGAAACTGATTAATTGTGCGCAGAAGTATCATATCTAAAACAGTTGTAGCTTCTTAAAAAATTTTACGTCCTAAAAGTCTTGTCTCATTTCATGGTGCAAAGTCGTAAGCAAGAGAACATGTTGTACATGAAAGATTGCTTTAGTTGCAAAATTGTCTTCATAATTGTTTTTAAGTTAGGAGTTGTTGTTTTGGTGAATCCTAAATTGACTAATTTCTTCTTTCAAACACCATAACATGAAATTATCAAGTTCTTCCATCTTCTGTCCTTCGGGAAATGGCACCATCTTTTAACCACAATGCATGGTTACTTTTGAAAAGTTGTACTCTATGGTATATTGACACTGATAATTGTGCTTCCACCTCTCAGTTAAAAGCCTTGGGAATAGATAATATCTTGGGCTTTGATTGGCCAGCCTCTCCGTCACCTGAAGCGATGGTTCGAGCACTTGAAGTACTTTATTCACTGGGAGTCCTGGACGATGACGCCAAACTTACTTCACCAACTGGATTCCAAGTTGCAGAAATTCCATTAGTACGTTAAACGGTGTTCTAGTTGCATATTTTTTAACTTGTTTCTAATACCGACTGCTATCTCTGTTCTCTAAGAATTTGACCTTTTTTTTTTTTCATCTATGGTTCGATATTATGTTCTGTAATTTGAATCATTTTTAATTTCAATACTTATAGGATCCTATGATTTCAAAAATGATATTGTCCTCAAGTCAACTTGGATGTTCAGAGGAGATAATAACTATTGCTGCCATTCTCTCCATTCAAGTAAGTTTCCATTCCATTATTTCTTAGGTTGATTTTCCAACGGAAAAGTACCTGTTACATTTTTTGTTAAAAAGGGGAAAAGAAAAGTATAGACGAAGAGTAGAGCGTATGGTACAAATATACCAATGTAAAAAAAAAAAAAAACTAGAACTGTAACGTTCCCTTGAACCTGGTTACAAGTACGGTGCTATTATGCAGTCTATCTGGGTTTCTGCAAGGGGCGCACAAAAGGAACTGGATGAGGCGAAGTTGAGATTTGCTGCTGCTGAGGTGCGTCTTTTTTTTTTTTCAAGGGAAGATAGTTATGCTTTTGTTATCATTCTTGTTAGTTTGGTTGATTGTCCTTTTAAACATTTTTTTAACGGCAAGCAGGGTGACCATGTGACCTTCCTGAATGTTTACAAAGGATTTTTTCAGTCTGGTAAATCTTCACAATGGTGCCATAAGAACTTTGTGAACTATCATGCCATGGTGTGCTTCTATCTTTGGCTGCTTTAGCATATTTTCATTCTGCTCTTTCATAAAACTTTGTTCTGTGGGCTTCCCTTAAGATGCTACCACCTGGTGCATTTTATAGGTGTGACTTTGTGTGTATTCTTTTTCCTCCCTCCCACCCTCTTGCTCCCCACTCTATAATTTTATAATCTTTGATTGGTTTGCAGAAAAAAGTGGTTGAAATTCGAGAACAACTCAGAAGAACAGCACAGAGAATAGGCCTTGCCTTAAAATCCTGTGAAGGAGATATGCTGGTACGTTTTCCCATGCATTCACTGTCACATAGACAAGGTGAAGGGGATGTTACTCCCTGCCCAGTTCTGTTACAGAATTGGTGAAGTGGATTATTTTCTCCTACATGATTCTACTATAGGAAGTTTCTCTCAAGTGTTTATCTTTTCTTTTTTTGGTATTACAAATCATATAATAAAACCATGTTGTGTACGCAGATAAGTTGTTAGTGAATTTTGGTATTAACTTTAACTTGCTACATTTTGCAGGCAGTGAGAAAGGCAATTACTGCTGGATTTTTTGCCAACGCGTGTCATTTAGAAGTGAGTGATTTCTTTGTAACCTGTGGTTGCGTGAACATCTGGCCGTCTGTTTCTCTTCTTTATTCTTTTTTTTAGCTAACGTCCTGTCCAATTTATTTCCTTCTACTTCTCTTGAAGGCATACAGTCACAGTGGGAAATACAAGACTATTAGAGGTTCTCAAGAAGTCTACATCCACCCGTCGTCCGTGTTGTTCAGGTTAGCACAGAGGGAGAATTTGATATTTTGGAGAAGTTGCTTTGGAACAACCTTTTAGCTATTTCTTTGTTTTGTGATGAAATGTTCTGTAGTGGAATTCAGATTTTGTAGCAATGATTGATCTGAGTCAATTTTGTGTGTTTCAGAGTTAATCCAAAGTGGGTAATATACCATTCGCTTGTATCAACTGACAGACAATACATGAGGAATGTGATTTCCATCGATCCTTCTTGGCTAACAGAGGTTGCCCCACATTTCTACCAGCATCAGCGTCCTGCTTCAATGATTCACTAGAAAAATTCTTAGAGCACTACCAGTGTCGAGCATCACAACTAATAGACTAATAGAAAATAAGTTCCATATCTGGATCCTATTTTTATTAGTGTGTGACACTAAGCGCCGCTAGTGCCCCTTCGTATTGCTTGGGTGCTCGGTTCATTAACTCTGCCTTCCAATTCGTCTTATTGTGGAGCAAAGCCCGCCCTACCGCCGCCAGATATACAGATTATTGCTATACAGCTTGTACAGATTATATTTGTTAATCCAGAAGGTTGGTGGTCCCTCCTAGATGAAGCACCAGTATTAGATTTCATTAGCATCCAATGGTTTTTGAAGTTAATTACTTGAAGGGTATGAATTAGTTGAGAGGTTATTAGCAAAAAGAATTAGTTGATAGAGAGCTTTGATTAGGAAAGAGACATGACAGAGTTTAGGGGGCAGGGCTTCTTATTTTTATTTTTATTTTTATTTTATTTTTTCTGCGAGGCTGGCCATGTGTGTCGGATGTTCTTAATTTAATGAACAGAATTTTCTTTCAAAAGAACTAGTTAGTATAATTTTACTTTTGATACCTATATATTATTCATTTTTGCGCAAGTGGCCCTGTTGGGTTAGTTTAGCCAATTTAAAAAGAAAAAGAAATGGTACTTTTGGATTCAACCAATGGGCCGGGTTTGATTAGGTTGAACAAAAAAAGTGTGTTGACGTGGGTCGACGTTTTCCACTTTGCATCTTGTGGTCTAACTAAAGTTTTCATACCATGTGGTCCTATTTTTACTGTTCATGTCTTTTTTATATAAATGATGAAAAATTTTAAGGGAAAAAAAAAAAAAAAAAAAACTTTGCATTGAAGAAAGGAGCACTTATAACCAGACCAAAAGGTTGCAGCACCTGAGAGAATAAAAAATGATTTTATGATGATCTCAAGGCTGCTATTCGTTCCTTAACTGTTACCCTGACTTCTTGCGTAATTGCAGGGTTGTTAGAGAATCATATCCTAATTTAAAAAGCATACAAATTTTAGAGTATTATGAAAACATTTGGGTATGTATTTTTTGGTTTTTTATTGAATTCTTCATACATTTTAAAAGCAATAAAGTGCAATTACATTGAAAGCATTATTTCCTAAAAGGTCTGATTGTGAACAAGCTTCTTAACTTAAAAAATAAGCCAAATCATAGCAAATGCATTTTGGAGTGTCATTGAACCCGATTGCTAAAAATTGAAACCCATTTAGAAACTTGGGTCATATCAATTTTGTTATATTATTTTTTTTTATAAAATTTAAATTCTTACCATGTTGTAAGTTTATGCTTTTGTTTCAAACCCGATAAAGTCTCAACACCGGAACCTGTTGAATTGTAACTTCCATATATAACAACGCTTCAAAAAATCATCAGTTCTGCCAGAGCACATATTTTCTGTTTTTGCATCGATATATGTAGTCTCATAATATATATTTTTCTATTAGATGTAGTCGACGTCAACGTTGCATTTAGGGTGGCCGCCGTATGTTAATTTTTACCCAGTTGCATTGATGATTATCGTACTACGTAACAATATCGTTATCCAAAAAAGCAAGAAAATTTCAACCACTACACCACTTGTTGCTTTTGCAAAATTGCTTACGCTATCGTCTCTTCCACCACCATATTCAGATGAGATTGTTGGCGAAACTTGGGTTCAATTTAGCACGTGGTTCCAATATATAAACGTCAAGTCGTGAATTAGATAAACACCTCTTTTAGAATTTGGTAGACTTGTGTTATAGTACTATATTTAATTTATTTATACATGTAACTCATACATTACATATTTTTCGATATATATACGTATATGTGTGTACGTATAGATAGACACAAGTTATATCTATACAAGTTATATTTTGTCTCTAAACATATGCTATTTGGAAAATAATGTTAAACTTAAAAAAATTAAAGTTTTTATTATAATAATTTAAATTTTATGAAAAAAAACACTGCAGCAAAATGAGTTCGAATTAAATTTTTTTTTATTCAAAGTCATTTTCAAAAGGGCAAAATAATTTGTATGCCTCTCTCTCTAGATATATAAATAGTATACACACGTGGGAATGGAGTTTTGGGTTATGTTATTATATCCTCATCTCTACTAGCTCTTAACATATTGTATACTTTCAGTACATTGTGTCAACTAGTCCTTTCTTGTTATCTTTGAACCAAAATTCAAGTCCAAGGTTGCACATATTAATCCAAAATCTTGAGCTTTATCTTCTGATCATATCCCTCCAAGAGAAGATATGAGACTTACAAGAGCTTTGTTCATCATTCTCCTAATAACCTCAACCATACTCCATTCGGGAAACGGTCGTTCCATTAGTCGCAACTCAGTTCCAACTATTTCAGACGGCATTAGTAATGACCAAACTGGTGGGTCTTCATTAAAGCTTGGCCTAAAGATCAACCTTAAAGCGGAGACAGTGACTTGTGAGCCCATCTATGGCTTCTTGCCGTGCGCAACCAGCTTCTGGGGTCTGCTTTTCATGGTTTTCGTGTACGAGATTTTGCTGTCGTTTGGAGCCCAATATGTTTCAGACGGATCAGACCTCTTCTTTGAAACCTTCGGAACTGGTATCTTTGGGGCCAGTCTTTTCCACTTACTTGGCACATTCCCACAAGTGGGAATTATTCTTGGTAAGCTTTACCCTTTTTTCTTAAATCTCAAATAAAGATCAAGTTTATGTTTTGTGTTCTTCCATTTTTTGTTATAATTTGGAAAATCAGCACCACGGTACAAATCTTTTGGATCATTTGTACTTTCCTATTTCTTATTTGGTCTGCTTGACCAGTTATTTAATCGCCCATTTGTTTCTGGTTCTGCAATATCTGTCAGGAGTGTTTTTCATTTTTGGTTTACAAAAAAAAAAAAAAAAAAAAAGAAGATATTTTGTTTTGTTTTATTGATCTCATGATTATTTCATCCTTCTTTTCCTGTTTATTGATCTCTTGATTATTCATTTTTAGGATGCCTCATGATTATATATTACAGAAACGCACACACATACTCAGATATGTCTCACAAATCTATTTTTTCTTCATTGTTTTTTGTTTGGAGAATTTTATGGTAGTATATAAAAAAGGAAACGTTAGAAACATATTTATGAATGCTTAGATCATATCAAAAGCATATTAGTTAAAAAAACATGATAAATTGATAAAATTTGATAAATACCTGACGATTTAAAACTATATGTATTATCGGTTGTGAGAGAATTCTCCTTGGTTTATTTATATACAAACAAGGATTTTTTTACGCTAGATACTCATAATAATAGTGCATACTTTTTACAATTATATCTAGTTAAAATTACGAAAAAAATAATTCAAAAAAAAAAAAAAAAAGATCTGAAAGATAGCGCTTTATTGATAATACATTTTTTCAGGTTCCAATGTAGATATTTCTTACGAATAATCAACAACTCCAGTTGAATATTCGTATATATTCCACAAGTTGACAAGGTTGGGTAGTTATCTGCTAATTTATCCTCAGCCACAACTGGATGCCACCAATGCCTCTGAAAAGAAAGTCAAAACATAATACAGAAATTAAAGAAAAAGGAGAAAAAATTATGCATAATACGCAGCCGAAGAACGTGAGGGTCATTGAATTCACCTCTATATTTATTCAGGATTTAGCTGTTTGGTCCACAAACTTTGTCAATTTAATAATCTCACCCACTCTATTGAAAATATTATACATAATAATTATAGGTTTAAAACCATCAAAAACACAATATAAAGGTCTTTGCCTTCCATCTTTATCAATCATGATTGAATCTAAACCATTAATTGTTGAATAAACTTGAACCTCCTATTGATAATCTAGAGTAAACGACTACATATAAACAAGGGTCCCTTCACTTACATATATTATAAACACGAAGCGATATTTTTATTTGTCTTTTTTTTTTTTTTTTTTACTTAAAATTCGGGGTATAGATTCATTATGAAGATAAAATCGGAACTTTCTTCGATAGTGTATACAGTAGACTTGGTCAAAATCACAAAATAATAAAAAAGTTTACAAAATTTACCAAACCTATACGGATACGACAGTCTCTATTTTTTTTTTTTTTTTATGTCATGATTCTAGTAATCAAACTGTCTTGACCAATATAATCCTTCAATGTCGACGTATCAAATCTTACTCCATTTTTATTACATCTGTCTACAACATCAATAAGTATGTTTATCAACATGATTTGCTGGTAACAATATTATGGAGTATCTGATATTTTTTTTTTTTTTTTTCAGTAACTGGAATTACTGCAAGTCCAGATTCAATAGACGAGCAAGCAGGAATTGGCATGGCCCTACTTGCAGGAAAAACGATCATGTCCCTCACACTAATATGGGGCTTAGTTGTTGCTTTTGGCTGCCATGACCTCTCACTGCCTCCAACTACTACACCATCGGATCTCGAACAAGATGCAAAACCCTTCACTTTAACTGGTTGTTATTACTTTTATAAAATCAAAATTAACTACAATAATAAACTTACAAAATAATAAAACAAATATATAAAACCATGTTATCACACTAATGCAGGTTATGGTGTAACAACTGACGTTGAAACCAGCAGAACTGCAAGAATCATGCTAATTTCACTGATCCCATTTCTCATTCTCCAATTGGCAAAAATAGTCAAGTCATCTTCTGGGATACGGGTTGTAGTCTTAATTTCACTTATCGTTGCACTTGGATTGCTCCTTGCTTACTTCATTTATGAGGTAATATATGCAAAGAAATATAAAATTTACCAGTAAAAGCAGCTTTGTAAAACATGAAACTTAATTTTACACCATTTAGAACTGCTTGTGCAGATATTCCAGCCATGGATTCAGAACAGAAGACTCGAATTCGTGCTGCGAAAATACATTAGTTCAAACCAACTACAGAATCTCCTCACGGCCGGTGGCAGGCCGAACGTGCCCATTATAAGGGAGTAAGTCCAGTTTAATCGGTTTCCATCTTTTGGTTCAATTTTCAAACCCCATCTCAAGTACTAGGACTGCTAAAATAATTTTTAAAAGATAGGGTCTAATTTTTTTGGTTTGTCTGAGCTTATTTGCAGGATATTTCATAGGATTGACCAGAATGTCAATTCATATATATCGATTTCCGAACTTAGAGCGTTAATCGTGGGATTACAGATTGAACATTCAGGATTTCATCAGCATGATTTTGTTGCCAAGGTCATGGAACTATTTGACACCTCTCAAGATCATCAAATAAGCGAGCAAGAGTTTGTTTCTGGACTCTCTAACTGGCTGATTGTCGCTAGAGACACCGTCGGAATCCCTGAGCGTGGCATTTTTCTCTTAAATTCAGCAGTAAGTAAATTCAGCAAAATGTTTTGAAGCAAGCACAACAAGCGTCCTAAGAGTAATTTTTCTCGTTAAAATTACAACGCTCCTGTTGAAGGGCGGTTTGGTATTGCTTTTAATGTCTTCAGAAAATACTTTTTAGATCAAATGAAGTTTTTCTCTTTAAATTTGTTTTAAGAATCTAGATTTTTTAGATTTTAATACTTCTATTTACACAGTGGTACTTCTTTTTAAACTGAGCTCTAAACTTCAAAATTAGAATAGAAGAATTGTCATGTCTAGGAATGCAAATGATGTTTATACTATATTTTGCAATAATCTCTTGTTCAAATCCTGGTTAAGGGTAAATGCAGCAATTAGTGATCATCGTTGAACCGCGTTTTTCAGGGTACTACAACCGAAGAACAACAAAGCCTTATAGCTCAGAACCTTACCACCAAAGGCTCTGCTGATAATAATAATAATAATAATAAAAAATATTGGTTGAATTACATTTATGCTGGTCTTCTTATAATTCTTGGAACTACAATTACGGTTGCTCTTGGACGGCCCCTGGTGGTGACTCTTGTGCAATTCTCTTTTGCTGCAAACATTCCTTCCTTCTTGATCTCCTATGTTGTCATTCCTTTGGCAATCAGCGTCGGACAGGCTCTCGGATCTATCTCTTCCGCCAAACAGAAGACGGAGAAGGCCAACTCTTTAACGTTGTCCGAGGTTTGTACATTAAATAATTAATTAATCTCTTGATTTGCTTTGATCCGAATTCGTTGTTACTTACAAAAAAATCCCACTTTTTAATACTAACTCACATTGTTGCTATTTTTTCACTGCCAAGTACAATTTTATAGGATCATTTGAGGTGACAATTTTTTTAAAATATCTATTAATAAAAAAAAAAGAGGAAATCTACATGTCACCTATCAGTTGCTATTAAAAGGTTGAGATAAATTTGGAATCCCACGTCATTACATACACGAAAAAATGTATAAAATAAAATAACAATAACGTTTCATGGTGTCCTTTTTGTAACATGCATTGTCAAAGACGTGAGATTTTATTAGTGGACTCTACGTGAGAAAATTTTGAAATAAAACATTGTCCAGATTCAAATTCTACACTTAAACTTGGAATCTCAACTAATCATATGAGATAGACCATTATCCTTTCTTTAATTAAGCTGTGCAATAATTTAGATAGACACGTATATACTGAGGCTTGGATTGTTTGTTGTGTGTGCAGATTTACAATAGGGTGTTCATGAACAACCTGATGAGTTTGGCAGTATTCTTGGCTCTTGTTTACATAAGGAATGTGCCGTGGGATGTCTCTGCTGAAGTGTTGGTTGTTCTCATCATTTGCGTCCTTATGGGCCTCTATACCAGCTTCAATACTAAATTCCCAGTCTGGACAAGTATCGTAGCCTTTCTTCTCTACCCCATATCACTACTCTCTCTTTATGTTCTCACTTCTGTTCTTGGGTGGACTTAGGCCACCAAATGGTTCAGTATTCGGTTTGCATATTGATTTCTTTACAAGAACATGTTTGTATTTTCCTTGATTAATCTATGTGTTTCTATGTATGATCATCAGAAAAGAATGCTTGGCACTTTATCAAAAATGGATGTTCTGCTGTATTTGATTTCAATGTAAATGGGGTGTATAAAAATTAAGACAAGACTAGGGAAATTACCAATACCAATGTAAAAAAAAAGTTTGGTAGAGAGCTAAGTGCATCATATCCTACATGCTACATATATATGCTCATTTATGGAAGTAAACAACCAAGTTACATCTATAACAAGCAAACAAGTAGTCTAATAATTGCTAAATCTCTTCTAAGCTCAAAGGGGTTAACTGATTCTCTCTTCCAAATCTGCCTCTTCTAAACCTTTGTATTATCTGAATTCATGAAGTGCAACAACAAGGATGCCGTTCTAGTTGAAGAACGCGGTGGTTAGTGAATTAGCTCTTCAGTTCTTGATAATTGAAATGTTCATCAGCCTAACTAGTAGAGAGCTTCAGGTTGAGATCAATGTCATCTTCTCCATCCCTATTGCCTCTCTCAATGTTCAAACCGTGCAATGTTTCTTGAGTCTGCTCCTTTGATGGTAAAAAGCTATAGAAGGGCTTGTTTTCATCTGGTTCGGCTAATATCGGCCTTTGGTTTGAGTCCTTCAATTACGCCAAGCAAAAAAGAGAAAGGAACAGAAGAATCAACGCTCAGAAGATCACTTAATAAAACTTGGCATCTCTATTCATTCAAAATACAATAAACTAAACAGAATAGAGGTTTTCTTTTTAATTACCCGAAATGGAATTGTGTGATCGAACTCTGGGAATTGAAATGGCATCAAAAAAGCAGTGTTACCAGGAACGAATCTGGAGTAATTTCCGTCAGGATCTCCTCGTTGTAATTCAGTGTCATAGTTTTGCAAGTAATTGAACTCCAAAGGAGGGACATCCCATTTTGCATCCCTGAGAAAATGTACTATAGCTACTTGATCAAACAAAGACAAGAAATCTCAAAAGACACAGCAAGTATTGGGAAATTTAACACAAATATTATAAAGCCAAACCACAGCATTGGCTTGATGAGATTTGTATTGTATCCGATTTCATGATTGGAAGAGGTTGGCTGCTCTGTTCTGTGCCTTTGAGATGGAACTTGAGGGGCTTGATAGACGAGGCAAGTCGGAGCTGCACGGTTGTCCACCGAGGGAGGCGGCAGCGGCCGCTTCACTCCGATTACCTACAAAACTAATCGCTTTTATTTTTGGTGAAAGGAGATTTGGCATAGTAAAGTTCGTAGAAAGGACTTATTTTCAGTATTCTTGCATCCTGCAACATAGGATATCTTCTAATTTCTACAATCTTTCACTAAACTCTTACCAAACAAACATAGCAGCCTGATATTTTAGGCCACACAAAATAAAAATATTTTATGAATAATCAAAAGAAATACTCCATTCTTTTATTTTGCAACGAAATAATAAAAAGCATAGAATAAGTCAACAATGATGGATCTTAACGTTTGATGGAAAAGAAGCTACATGACCTAATTAAAAGGCAATAAACAGAAACAGATAGCATTAATGGAATGATCAAACATATATACATACCTTTTCATGTGGCCCAATTGATGGGTGGTTGTGATACCATCTTTGGTTTGAAGGGGGCTCTATTTGGTTACACAATCCAACAGAAGATGGATTATTTGACGAAGAAGACGCAGAGCCCGGAAATTGGTTCATCTGAAATAACTAACAATGAAACGACATACAGACTTTGTCGTTGGATCTTATTACACATATATATATATATATATATATATATATATATATATATATATCTGAATAAATATATACCTTTTTTGCTTCCCTAAAAATTATTTAATTATTTTTTTAGAAATATGATTTAAAATTCAAACTTCTTTTATTATTGTATTTTCTTTTACAAGAATTTAAGCAAAATTTGAATTTCTATTCCAAATATCCTCTCAAAAATTTAAATAAAAGGTTTGCCATCTCTCTCTTCTTACCATTGAAGTTGTGTTATGACAATATTGCTTCTTTCTCATCCCAGTATTGGGAACAACTGGTCCGCTACTCGGCAATGAAATCCCACCTCCCAATTTCCCTTCATTAGCCGTCCAAGGAAAAAACGCCTGCTCCGGCAAAAACACGCCGCCGCTGCCGCCGCCGATGGTGCTACTTCCACTGCCATTGTTGGAAGGCAGTGGCTTGGTAGCAGTACTAAAAGAAGTAATGCTACTTGAGCAGGAAGAAGAATTAATCGATGGGAGTTGTAGATAACGTACATCAATATTATGGGAGGAAAAGGGACGTGACATGGGAAAATATGAAGGGTGTACGCGAAAACGTCCTTGATCAACGACGTTAATCTCGCGATGATCAAGATTATCAGTGCAAGTACTAGTACTAGTGATGATATTCTTCTCTTGCTCTCTCAAGATCTTCTCAAGCTCTGCCACTCCCGGGCCTCTCTTTGGCACCCTTTGTCGTTTCTGAGGCTTCTTACATGTGGGACCCACAAAACCGTCGCTACGTTCACCACCACCACCATCACCCCCATCATCACTACCACTCATGATGATTTTGATGATGATCTATATCTGCATTAAGAGCTATATAACTGAAAATAAAAGTTGTGTGTGACATATATGAATATAGATACTATATATATGTAGTAGTGACAAGAAAACAATTAATTAATTAATTAAAAGAAAACCCAACATGAGAAATTAGAGAGATAACAAGAATGTCCGAGTTTTTTGTGGCCACCAAGATTTTCATGGCGAAAACAATGAAACAAAAACGATTCAAATCAACGAAATATGCGGGGGAAGAATATCTCGCAGGGGAAAACGGGACTATCAAAAAGCCAGAGTCTCACTTACATTTTTTTGAAAATTATTGTTAGCTGCCCAAAAAGATTTTTTGTACATAGAAGGCGCAAGTGTAGGAAATCAAAAGTTTCCCCGTGATTTTCTCACCACAATTTTGTCTGTCGGATCGAGAGAATAAATCACAGAGAGAGCTTCCCGCGTACGGAAATCGAAGCATTCATCGTGACGTTCTCGTCTTCGTTTTCTCGGTTTTCACGCCCGAGTCTCTCTCTCTATTTGCTTCTCTCTCATCTCTTTCTCCTTTCACTACTACACTCTGTCGTTCCAGCCTTCAAATCTGCGCATTATTTTTTGTTTTGCCATATATATATATATATATATATGTTCCTCTTAGAGGCATTTACTGCATGGGATAAGTACTTGGTTCAGGGATATACAGTTGGCCAGTTGGCAATGGAGAGTTTAATGGGTGCATTAAATCACAAATATTAGTTTGGTTTTAGTTGGCTCCATCTCTGAAGTGGCATGCATGAGGCCACTAAATCAATTCCAAAACATTTTATATTGCCGTTTTTCTTTAAGCATTGATTGCCAATTTTGCTCAAAACATCGTGGTTTTCAGACGGATTTTTTTAAGTAAATTGCACGGTTACACTTTAAATTATTCTCTTTTTGCATAATACATCTTAAACTTTTAATCTTAGTAAAATATACCTTGAATTTTAAAATTCTTGATAATCGAGGTCTAATAGTTAATGAGCATTTGAAGACATAATCAATTTTGGTCACGAGATTCACTCGTGTGGTTTTTTTTTTCTTTTTCTTTTTCTTTTTTACAACTATAGAGCTCGTCATTTAAAGAAAAGAAATTGAAGCTGATCAATACATAGAAAAGTGTACTAAACAGTGATTAAAAGTAACTATTGGATTCAATATTGTGAATGATTTCAAAGTTTATAGTGCATTTTGTCAAGATTAAAAATTCAACATGTCTTATACAAAAAGTGAATAGCTTAGAGTGCAACAGTATAATTTATTATTATCATTATTATTCTTATTATTATTATTATTATTATTATTATGTTGAAGGGATTTTGCTTTAAAAAAATCAGACAGGGATATCAACATTAATATTTTGCCCTATATAAAATAAAAGATGGTTTTCTTTTTGTTTTTTTTGGTAAATAAGGGTTCAAAATAAAGAATGGTTAACCCATTGCTATATATAAACATATATAAAACAAATATAGTAATCTTTACAGGAAAAGTGCATTTCTTTTACAAGCACTCCTGGCCATTTTTGCAAAAGGAATCCGTAATATATTCAAATATAAAAGAGGACAAGCTTAGGGTTTCAACTTTCTGACTTTCAACTTTAATCCATGTTTTTATTTAATTTATTGGAAGGAAATCTGCTTTGGTAAACATTAAGATCTCCAAACTAGCTAGCAACCATATGCATATATAAATGACTCAGCATATCTTTTTTAAGGATACACCATTCTACAGAGGAAGATAGCTGTATATGGCAACTAATTAATCTACTTGCTAAAAACCTTCTCGACGAAGATATGCAAAATTTTAGAGATAGAAAGAGATAAGTTCTGCATTTTTCTCAAGACCCTTTTAAGGCAGAATCTTTCTTAAATGTGTAAAAACGTAAACATTGTGAAGATATATGGTAAAAATGTCTAAGGCTATCGACATGAAAGAAACTCGGATCACATGTGGACAATATAGACAAATATATAATATGAATATGATCTTGCTTAATTATGAAGGGAAATCCCAAACATCATTTTTTCACCATTTTTGACATGTTCTCACATAATAATTTGGTCTTTCCCGGAGACAGACGCAGCTCTAATTATGGGTTGAAATTACTTTTTATGGAGTTTCATTAATATTGGGTTTTCTTTTTTAAGAAAATACTACAAAATCTAAATAGGGCAAATATTGGGCTTAAATTTTATATGCTTAAGGAAATTTCTTGTTTTTTCTTTGGGATCGAGCTAAGATGGGCATTACGGCTCTTCCGAGATTCTAAGAATATATGACAGCTGGTGATGACAAGTTAAGCAGGATCAAAGTTTGTCCTTTTTAACCCAAAATCGAATTGATTATAAGATTTAGGTGATTAAGTTTCTGCTGACTTTGGTTTAAATATTAAGCATTTGGGTTTGTGATTGTTGTGCGAATCAAAATTTTCCCTGCCAAGATGAAGCCATTTATTTAATGAGCAAAATATCCATAGATTCTGCATTAAGGTGTAATAGTCTAATAGATTCGGTAAATATAAGATAATGGGAAAAGACGGAAAACAAATATAAAAAAAAAATAATTAAAGACAATGTTTTTGCTTCAATAGATTTAAGTAAAGACGATTTTTCTCGTTTATCTAAAATAAATAGAATCAATTACAAAAATTCCACCTCAATCTTTAAACCATAACATTTATTCTTTTATCTATAAAATGCTAATGACAAAACTCCTTCTATTTTAGCTTTTTTTTAATATAAATAATACACGTCACACAACTAATTAGGGTTGTTAAACAAGTTTATATACAATCACTCTGCTAGCTCTTTCCTTTCGGTTACAAAGAAGTGAAAGGAGGCATTTTTATTTTTTTAGATTTTTCTAATTCATTTAATTTTTTTTAAAACTTTTATACTACATCAAGTTTTAAGTTTTAAGTTCAAAATAGTTTCAAACATAGAAAATTACAAAAATATCCTTAAATTATGTACCGAATGCGGATTATATGTAAATTCCCATAAAAAATCCTAATAAAGGAGTTTTTTTTTTTTTTTAATATTTCTCATGGGAACAAATATTACATTTTTAAAATATCGAAATAACGGCAGACTATAAGTGACGGGGAAATATTGTTATTAATACAAATAAGTTTTACAAATGTGTATCATAGAAAAATATCAAGATCTTTGTGATAGAAAATTCATTTTTAATAAACAAAATTAAATCATCAATTTGACCGAGCATTAGAGATGAGTTTTTAATACTCATTCTTTCAAATGGGCGTGCATATACCTGAACAGGGGAGACAAAATAAAGCTCCATTAGAAATAAAAATAAAGTTCTTTAAAAATGTCCATCTCTCAATTTGAGGTTCTTCTAATTGACAAATGTTTTGTCGATGTCAATTTTCGTTAGCCTCAAATCTTTCAAATTTAATACAGTAACAACTGTTAAAATTAAACAGGTTTAATTATGTGAAATTTGATTTATTATTTTGTCAAATTTGATATTTATCATTTGCATCAACCCATTTGCATCTAAATTCTATTCCATTTTAATGTATTTCAAATTATTTAAAAATTTTTCTTCATTAAGTTAGTATATTAACAGATTGCCATTTGCTCTTCCCTTTTATTACAAAAATGTAGAGATGTCAATTGGGCCGGGTAGCCCAACAAGCACAAGGGCATGGCACAAAATATTTTGGCCCAGCATGACAAAACACGAGGCTATATATTAGGCCAGGCTAAGCATTGCATGAGATGGTGGGCCATACCGGGCTCATAGTTTAGGCACGTGGGTCGGGTACTACATGATACAACAAAAAGCACTAACACGGTATGGCACAACCATTGAGCACGATAGGCCAACACAACGAATATAATTTTTTTTTATTTTTTACTTTGTAGTTTTAATAGTAATATTACATATTTCTCTATAATTAAAAAATTAAAATCTCTATAAACATAATTAATTGATTTGACCTTAATACTTCTTTAATTTTAGATACTCAATATGGTCAACAAAATTTAATTTTAATAAAATATTAATTAAGAGACTTGAGTATTGATTTTTAGTGGGATCAAGTTTTTTTTTTTTGTTTGACAATAAAATATGAAGTTTATTTTTATTTATTTTTTTACTTGAAAAGTGTTAAAAATAATTTTTTACAATGTAAAAAATAATTTAAAATGCCCAAATCGCTACGTAGGCCAGTCTAATAGTCTATTGTGCCAGGTACAATAAAACACGACCATGACACGGTACAAGCAAGAGATGTGCTTGGGCCGTTGAGTTAGGTCAGGCCTATATTTTTAATCTTGGGCTGGCAAGAGCACGATAGAAGCTTCAACGGGCTAGGCCTCGCACGATACAAAGCATGCCTAGGTCCAAGCATGAAAATGTCGATATTGCCAAGGTTGTTAAGGTTTTGATTTATGAATATTATTGATATCGATGGATATTTTAGAAACAAAATAGATATCTTGAGAAAAAGATGTAATTTTTTCTTATAACTTTACACAATGCTAAAATAATCAATATTACTTAATTTAAATCAAGTTAACATAAATAATACAATTTTGGTCTAATATGAGAATAATATTGCTTATGATTAAATAAATACCATCATTATATATATTGACTATAATTCTAATATTATTTTATATAGTCATTATAAACCAGGTACAATAAATAGTACATTAAAAATCTATCATCAAATATAATAAAGTACATATAAACTTCAATTGTCTTTAGTACCAAATGAGTTTTAGCCAATTCGAAAGCATTATGTAGGTTTTGATCTTAATCTAAAAGGTATATTTACCAGAATATTACCCTTGAATAATTCTAGAGATAATCGTTGATGTACCATATGTATGTTTCTTGATTTCTTTCTACTGTTAACCTATAAATTAAATATTGTTGATTTATCTAACTTGATGAGTAGTCTTCATAGAATTGTAGTGACATCTCAAAACTAATATATGGTGAGGCATATATAAATATATCAAAGAAACCATTTTGGTTATATACTTCTGAACTCGTCCTTGTTAATTGATAAATATAAGGAACATTATAATCATAACAACTTTGGTTAGTTTGTAAGCTCATGGAGTTAAAACTTAAGGCAATAGAATCCTCATCAGTTTGACTCAATTGGGTTGCACTATTGTGGGCAAGGGTGAAAATGTCCGCGATACTGTCAATATTTTCACGACAATATTCATATTTTAAAGTCTAAACATGGATATAGGGAGAGAGGATTTTTCTTCTAAGATGTCCATAAAATATCTACAATACCTGTAAATATCTGGAATATCCATGAATCTCTATGAAAATCTAGAATATTTTCAAAAATTTCCATAAAATGTTTAAAAAGGACAAGAAAATTTTTTTTTGTTGCGCAAAAAATTAATTTTCTATGACATTGTTAAATTATTTTTTAATAAAATGTGACTAATATTGTGAACCTAAAAACAATGGAAAAAGTATTTATTAAGACTTATTTAGTCTTTAAATATTTTTACTTTTAAAATGAATAAATCATCTCTTCTACAAAGCTCTATGTCATGTTACATATAGACATGTGTAATACAATTTTACTTTTTTTTTTTTTACTTTTTTGTAATGCTACATACAATTGGTTTTTTGCTATTATAAAATGAAGTTAAAAATAAGGGATATAGAGGCACAACGTGATAAAGTGGCAGAAACTGATTATTTAGACTTGCTCAAAGTAACTGTTGAGGTAGATGAAGACGATGATGATCCCCTTATTTAGTGGATGAGGTGAGTTCATTTAGATGATGAGAATGGCAATCTTGATCCATAAATTTGCTTGAGAATATGGCATTGATGTAGATAGAGTCTTATATGAAATATTAGGAACTTCTAGTATCGACACTGGCTCATTTGGAGTAATTATGTGAGTGCCCACACGTCATGGTGATGATGATGATGACAATACCAAGGACAATAATTATGATGATAATGACGACGATGATGATGATGGGGGTAGTGATGATAATGAGAATGAGAATTATAGGTAAGGCTAGCAATACGGGTTGCGACACGACGTCACGACAAGAATCTGATATGAATTTTTGCGGGTTAGTGTCTGAAAATTTGACCACGGGTCATTTTAGTGTCGACCCAAAATTGACCCGTTAAAAAATAGATCGGGTTCGGGTCAACCCGTCTGACACGAAAATAACATGTTTCTGACCCATATTTAATTAATTAAATTTTAAAAAATTAATATTATTTCATATATAATATAAGCCCTTAAAAGATCAAACCCTACCTCTCTTATCACTCATTTTCTTGTTGAAGTGGTATGAAACTCTTCTAATTTTATGTTTTTTTTAATATTATATATTTTAATGTGGGCGGGTCATAAGCGGGATGCGGGTTACAATCAGGTTACAAGTCAAAAATGGGTTGCGGGTCGATACTGTGCATAAGAAACGGGTTGACATGGGTCGTGTTCATGTCAACCCGTATCAAAACAGTCGTGTTTGGGTTAAAAATTCTCAACCCGTTCGTGTCATGGGTCGGGTTAGTGTCGACCTATTTTTTGTAAAAATTAACTCCAACTCGACACGAACCCAACCCGTAAACCTGTTTTGCCACCCCTAATTATAGGGGAAGAAGAAGTACAATGTCCAGTAAAATACTCTTAAGTCTATTCATCAAAGAAGAAGAATTTACGCATGCTACACAAGATAAAGATAATGGTTGTAGGGCAATAGGTAAGGGTATTGGTGCAATCAGAAAGTAATTTATAAGAATATGTGGTCCAACTTAAATGAGTCAAACTAATGAAGATTTTGTTGCCTTAAGTTTTGACTCCATGAGCTTAAGAACTAACCAAAAGTTCTTATTGTTATAATATTCCTTATAGTTCTCAAACAAGAATGAGTTCAGAAGTACAAAACCTATCTGTTTTTTTTTTTTTTTTTTGATATAATTGTGTATTCCCCACAATAAATTGGTGTTGAGATGTCACTACAACTCTATAAAGACTACTCATCAAATTGGATAAATCAACAATATCCAGTTTATAGGTTAACAGTAAGAGATCAATAAATATATATATATGGCACATCAACAATTACCTCTAGAACTATTCATTAGTAATATCCTAACAGATGTACTGTTTAGATCAAGATCAGAATTTACATGATGCTTTCAAACCTGTTAGAAACTTCTTTTAGTGTTAAAGACACTTGAAGTTTGTGTGTATTTTTTTATGTTTTGTGGCAAATTTTTATGTATTATTTTTAGATCTGGTTTGTAATGATTATGTAAAATAATATTAGAATCATAATCAACATATATAATGATGGCATCCTTTTATCATAAGCATATGATGCTCATATTAGACCAAAATTGTATTATTTATATTATTAACTTAATTTCAATTAAGTAATATTGATTATTTTAACACTATGTAGAGTTGTAAGAAAAATTACGTATTTTTCTTAAGATATCCATTTGTTTTCTTGAATATCCAGCGACATCGACATTATCTGTAAATCAAAACCTCAACAACTTTGGCGACATCGACATTTCGTCCTTGCACCACATCTTCTTATAAATTGCTTTCTAATTGCACCAATATCCTCACCTACTACTCTACAACCATAATCTTTATCTTGCATAGCATGCATAAATTTTTTCTCTTCAATGAATGGACTCAAAAGAATTTGACTAGACATTATACTTCCTCTTCTCCCATAGTTCCCATCATCATTATCATCACCACCACTACCATCGTCGTCGTCGTCATCATCATTAGGGTTGTTGGTACTGACATTATCATCATCACCATGACATGTGGGCATTCACATAGCTACTCCAAATGTGTTGTGCTTCATGGATCAGGATTACCATTCTTATCATCTAAACGTGCTAGCCTGATCCGCTAAATAAGAGAGCCATCATCATTTTCACCCGATTCAACTGCTACTTCGAGCAAGTCTAATTATCATTTCTGCCACTTTACCATGCTCTGCCTCTATATCCCTTATTTCTATCTTTATATTATAATAACATAAAACCAATTGTATGTAACATGACAAAAAAGTAAAAATATACTATACATATCTATATGGAACATGACATCAAGCTTTGTAGAAGAGTCACGATTTATTCATTTTAAAGGTAAAAACTATTTAAAGACTAAATAAGTCTTAGTAAATACTTTTTTTTATTGTTTTAAGGTTCAAAATATTAGTCACATGTTATTAAAAAATAATTTAAAAAATTTTCTAGAAAATTAAATTTTGTGCAAAAAAAAATTCCGTCCTTTTTAGACATTTTGTGGAAATTTCTAGAAATATCTTGGATTTTATGGATATTCATAGATATTATAAATATTTGCAGATATTGTGGATATTTTATGGACATCCCATAAGAAAAATCATTCCCCTTATATCTATGTCGAAACTTCACAATATAGATATTCTCGTAGAAATATCGACAATATCATAGATATTTTCATTCTTATCTAAGTCCAATTAATAATAGGCCAAGCTGGCACGACACATCACAATTGACATCTCTACAAAAAATGCTACCACTATAGAACCCATCAGCTTTACGTAATATACTGGCTCATTGAAACTTCTATCCTGTCACAACACAAAGCACACCTAGGTCTAACTAATTATGGGCTAGGTTGGCACGACACAGTACGATTGACATCTCTATAAAAATGCTACTGCTTTAGAACCTATTAGCTTTCACATGATTTACTGTTTCTAACATTTGAGAACTCATATTGACTTCCTCAAATCAGAAAAAGACCAAGGCCATGTTACATTCTCTTCTTAAAAAACCTTCCCACACGTACACGCGCGCACACACACTCTCTCTATTTGTTGTGAATTTAAAACTCTATCTTTCCTTTACAAAAACTAGAAAATAGAAGCTCCATTAATACACAAAGCTACTAGACCTTGAGAATTTCGGAAAGGTCTCTCTCTCTCTATTTGCTGTGAATTTAAAACTCCATCTTCCCTTGTAAAACCAGAAAATAGAAGCTCCATTAATACACAAAGCAGCTAGACCTTGAGAATTTTGGAAAGGTTTCATGTGTTCATCACTAAAGACAAAGGCTAAGATAAGTTCTTTAAAACCAAAATCTGATCTTCACATACCTCTCCATAAATCTAAATTTTTCTCTTGATTATCTTGTTTTATTTTAGGATTAAAGTATGAGGGGATTGTCTAAACATGCATGTGGTTTTGGGACTAGTTTGATGTATAATGAGAATGCATGTTGGTTTAAAGTGGAGATTTGTTGTTTTTGGTTATTGATCACGAAAATGGTATGTTGAGTATGCTTAGTCCATGAATATGTTGTTGTGTGTATAAGATTTGATAAGATTGAAGTCTTAAAAACTCGGATTTAACACGTTAGGTCTAGCTTTAAAAAGTTTGTGAAACATGATATATATGTGTTCTATCATATTATTCTAAGTATTTTGTATCATATATACGCTCTATGAATTGATTGAAAGTGAAAAATCGAGTTTTCTTAGTCACAATTGTACAAAGTTTGAATTTTTTTCAGCTATGCCTAACATGCAGGCTAGTTTTGGAGACTAGAAGGCCAGTCCAAGAGTTAAAAAGATGTTCTCTGTCCCTTTTTAGATTGATGATAGGAATTGGCAGGTTTGATTTTGTTCATAAACCCATATTGTGTTTATTCAAAACTAGCTATATATTTTGAATGTTTTGTTCCAAAATCATTTTTAAATTATTGTATGACTAGAGTGTGATTAGTTTTGAATTTAAACATTTTTAAAATTCAATATTCTTCATTTTACCTTGAATCCGGATCTATCATGACCATTTTGTAACATATAGTCTACTAATGAACAAATTAAACATAATGTTAACTTGTGTTGTGATGTTCTGATATTTAAGTTAGTTTCTCTAACTCTTATGCAACTTAATAATTAAGATGCTGTTTTGGAACTTTTGCGGTCGTAAACGAGATTTCGGGGCTTATAAGTTATTCGTAGATTATATGGCCATGAGATCGGATACGTTTCCCTTTCCTTGTTAGCCATAATTTGAAAAATATTGCTTTGCCCATATGATTAAATATTTTGAGACAAAACATGATTTGTTGAAATTTAATTTTGTGAAATGTTATTCCTTTGAAAATGTAGGATTTTGAAACTATGTATATATGAATATATACACACACACGCACACACATCTATCTATATGTCATAGAGTTTTGATATTTTGAAATAGAATTTGAAATTGAGAATTAAGACTTGAAATAAGACATTTTGGGCAAAAAAAGGATTTATAATGCTATAGAAGAGTGTATGCTTGTAGATGAAAACCTATCTAATATTGGGTCACATTGAAGGTTACTCCCTAAAACTCGATCAAGTGCACTTTACAGTGTGGGTGATTCAGGCTTGTACCATAAGTATATCATCTTGATATATATATTATAAAAGTGAGCTGTGAAATTTATGACTTATGAATCCCGTTGTTATTTAAATTCTAGTTAATTATTTTGTTTTGTCAAATTATATCATATTCGGCCTTTTGTTTATTTTTATATATTTTATTTTACTTTAATTGTCCTTTCATACGGTACAAATGGGGGGTGCCAAAATGACAGTGACTGTAACACCCAAAAATTAATTAAGTGAGATTAGTGCGTAAAATGGTGAATTAGTATGCCTTAATGTAATTTGAACTTAATTTAATTATTTTGTGGTATTTTCAAATTAATCTCACTTTTAATTACTTTTATTTGTCATTTTGAATTTTGAAACAAAACAATTTGTTAAATGCCTAACATGTCCCGTTTTGAAAAACATGTGCGGGACATGGTTTTGTGACTGAAAACCACCCTCATTCCTTCTATTTATTCTCCATTCTTCCTCACTCTCCCTTACTCTTCCTCGCTGCTCTCTCTCTCACCGCCCCTCTCTTCCTCTCTTCCCTTTTTTCATTTTCGTTCCAAGATCAAGCACAAGCCTTGGATCTCAAGTGGATTGGAAGTCAAGGAACATGATTGAGCTTCCACAAACTCGATTCAAAGTTTAAATTTGAGGTTAGTTATTCTATTTTTCAAAATTTCAAACTTTTCTCCAATTTTTTAATTTTCTTTGTATGTTGAATCCGAGTATCTTGAACTTAAAAAACCTTCAACCTAGGTTTGTAGGACCCAAATCATCATGAATCTAGGCTTGATTGGACAAGAATTAGATTAAATCAAGTTTTTCTTTTCTCATTTTCAAATTTAATTGGAAATCTCTATGTAAAACTTGTTTAAAAGTGTTTAGAGGTGTTCTAATATGTTTTTCTATCATACATGAACATTACCCATGCTTAAGAACTGAGAAAACAGGTTGGGAATAAGATTTTGAGCTTGGGCAAGCCGAGACTCAAAATCTAGAGTTCTAGATTTTTGCCAGTTCAATCATGAGCATCAGCAGGCTATATTCATGAGTTCGACATGTTAGACTTATATTGTCGGCAAGTCAAACTTGGAATAGTCTGGCAGGCCGGTTCTGTATGGCCGGTAAGCCGAACTATGGAGTTCGGCAAGCTAGACCAAGAAGTTTGATAGGCCGACCAGGCTTTGTGAAATTTGCTTATTTTCATCAGTTTTCATTATTTAAACCATAGGTTGAGACTTTAACCTTATGGCATGGTTTTGTGAACTCTAATGGCACACAAAAACACCATGAGATAGTATAGTATTGTAGAATACTCTAAGTATTTAAGGTTGTTTGTGGTTCCATAGAGCTAACGTATAACGGGTCGGGACTGCAGTGTTGAGCTTTGACACTAGATATTGAGGTAGGACTCTAGGCCTCTCTTTTGGTAGCCATGTTTTGAAAAGGGTTTTGGCCACAAAATGTTTTCTTTCAAAATGATTTCAAGAAAAGTTAAGAAGAATTTATTAGTCATTTTCATTATTTGCTGAATAATTAATGATCATAATGAACTGAATAATAAATGTAAATAAGAATACTCGGTAAGATGAGACCTAAGTAATGACATAATACCAGACGTGTTGTAAATACCTTATGGAATGACATACTAGAGCATGATGCCATACTTAGAGATCGGGTCGTGTAGAGAGTGACTTTGGAGGTAGGGCCCGAAATCCAACTGGGCCACTACGGTGGTGATTGTAATGGCTTTGCTTAAAGATTATACAATGAGACCATTTTTGGATGAATAATTGGACAAACGGTGAGAATAAAATTAATGAATTTCATTTACTGCATTTTATATTTCTTAAGTTAATGTAAAATTTTATATTCAACTTAATATTTTGAAAACTTAGTCCTACTAAGCTTTCAACTCACATTTTATCTGTTTTAAAATCCCCCTCCCCCCCTTTTAGTGGACGTCAGCTTAGGACCGATTGGGATGCTTCTGGACGGACGCATAAGCTGTAGAAATTTTGTTTAGATTATTTATTTATTAAATCAAGGCATGTAATATTTCAACCTTATTTCTCGTATTGGACTGTGGTTGTAATTTATTATTATCGGTACTATGTGTATGCACTAATGTGGGTCCTTGGGGCCCGGCTCGTATTTATTGACTTTTATTATTTTATTTTATTTTATCTGTTTTAACTTAACGATAATTGCATCAAAAAATTTTAAATTGCCACGTTTTTAAAATACCTCAAAGTATTTATTTAATCATTAATTTCAATTAAAATTTGGTTTTATTAATTTAATCAACCCACCACGTCACTACCCGATTTGGTATATGTGACAGTGACATTTACGAGTTGATTGTTCGTGTTACTTCTAGTGTAGACCTCACAATAAAGAACTATTTTCAATTTCCAAGACGGTTTGTTCTATCAAGTTTTATGCCTTTTAATGATCATTGTATTGTAAGTGTATAAAGTGTGTCGTTCGATCGTAGCCTCAAGAGTATTGAATAATTATTAATTTTTAAAGACTTTGAAATGTATATTTATTTAATTTGCCATGTATATAAACTTATTTTATTTAATTCTTTAAAATTTTTTTGCTTTCCATAATAACCTGTGGTTTCGATCGTGACAGACACTTATAAGCTACATATCTAAATAAAATAGACAACCCAAAAACACACCAAAATCAGATATCAAAATAAAAAGTCATATTCAAATAGAGATTCGCATGGATGAAATCTATCGGTACTATAAATTAAATTCTAAGTGGATTTGTATTTTAATAGGATAATTGAGGTGAATGCCCTTTTCTGAAAATCCAGAGAGATTTAAGTTCACTATTAAATTTAGTTTGTTTGTGCAAATCTGTACTTTAGACTCAAATTTGCCTTGTATTCCACTAGTAGAAAGCAGGAAAAACCGATTAGGAGCCCTACTTAAACGAAGTAAGTCGTTACCCGGAAAAAAAGATCATACAAGACCAAAATATTTTCTTGTTTTTTCTTTTATTTTATGTGATAATTATAGTATCCTTACTATTTAATAAAATTCCACTTTTTTCGTTATAGCAGTTATTAATGCCCGAGGTCACTCGTCATAGATGGCCGTGGCCACTGATCACTGGAGTTAATAAGGGTGCATATTACGAGTATCAATCAGTGGAAACAATGGGTGACCATTAGCCGCCTACGAGCATTCTACTAAGTTACTTAATGGATGACTGTCTATCAAACACCATTCTCAATTGCTCCCTTGAATGGTCGCCTGTGTGGCTAATCACCTATGGAGTAGATGACCTTCTGAAACCTTGTAATGTTTTCCAAAACTAATTAGAATGATCGTGATGTTTCTTAAAACTATAATAATAATAATAATAATCATCATCATCATCATCATCATCATCATCTTTGGCCATATGACACTCATTGACGAGATGGTGCATGCTTTGCATGAGATTTGTAGCTCAACGCCGGTTCGAGGGGCCTCTACATATCACGTAAGATCTACCGCATAAGCCTCGCCGACTTTGAAAGAGCTTCATGATAGATTCCTGAAGCCTCGCACAATACATATGACGACAGTTTGATGTCCACGATCGATACAACATCAACGAGCATCGAGTGTCGCCATAGACAGATTTGAGAAGTTTAAAGACTAAATTACCATATAAAAATTATTGTTTCTGGACTAAAGCATTAAATAATAAGAAGTTCAGGGAAACAAATGCTACAAAAATATTGTAATTATGGTCAAATCTTAATTATTTAACTATTAAAGCAAAAAAAAAAAAAAAAAAAAGCAAGTGTTGATCAATTTTGCAAGTATATGAGTCATCACATGCAATAAAGTAATGAACATAGTGTCAAGCCCACAAGAACTACGCTTAGTTATAGTTGACCGCCAAAATTTTTTAATTCTAAAATTATCTATATGACCAATTAAACCTGATAAAAAATTTTCTAAAAAGAAATTGATTAAACAACGTAAAAATCTAGGAGTTTCGATTCACCATAGCTAATCCTACAAGAACTTCTTAATAAAATAAATTATGCCTGTTTCATGTTATTGATAGTTAAGTCCCTCTACTTCATTAATCTTTCTCAAGTATTAAAAAAATATCTCAACAAGAAAATATCCTATATCTTTGTAAAAATTTTAGGGTTAATTTCACTAATGGTCCTCAAGGTGTACCTCTTGTCTTATTTTAGTCCCTCACTTTTAAAAATTCTTGTTCTGGTTCATAACTTATTATTTTGTCTTAATTTTAGTCATTCCATTAGTTGACCGTTAAGTTTTTTGATAGAAAAAACCCTATGCTATCTATATGATAGGCAACTAAATTAAAAAAATTTGAGGTAAATGCCCTTGAAACTAAAAGAGAAAAGAATGTAAAGTTCAAGGATTAATCTAAAAAATATCTAAAGTTTAGGAACCAAAAATGAAAAAATATATAAAGTTTGGGATCATTCGTGGACATTATTATCTTTATTATATTTTGAGGTAAATTCCTACAACGAGACTGTTTAGATTAAGATGTGAAAAAATGGGAAATGCACTAGGACCACCAAAAAATCTTTGAAAAACTACCAAAAAATCCACCAAATTTTTCCCAAAAAGTTAAAATTTCAACTATTTACGAGGACATATTTTTTAAAGTCATCGCAAATTATTTTTTGGAAACCATCAAAAAATCCGCCAACTTGTTCCTAAAAATTAAAATTTTCAACAATTTGCGACAACCAAAATAAATATCTATAACTTGTCAATGCTAGTTGCAATCCACAAGTGTGCATTCTAGTTGGTGTCAAACCAGCTCTTGCCAAATTACATTTCGCGGTATTATGTTATTTACGTAATGTTTTCTTTTATTTTCTTTTCTTTTTTTTCACATGGTCACTATGCTATTCTCTACGATAACATGTCATCGCTATCAAACATGTTTGAGGTAAATATATAAGCATTACTTGCAACGATCTGTCGTCTTAAAAAATACACTATTATTTGCGACGACTTAGACCTCATTTGTAGCAGTGTTAGCGCCATTTTTCCCATATGCAAATATACATAAGGCTGTAGATGCGTCAGATTTTGATACCAAATTTGGTAGGAAAAAAATCATATTTATTCTGCAACTTTCTGTTGTTGAAATTTTGCCTAAAAAAATACTCTTCGTACAACTTTTTTAAGCAAATTTTTTGGCAGCAAGAAGTTGATGATGTTCATAGTTCTAGAGTCTAAACAAAAGACGAATAATTTGAGTTTGGAGACAAGTAGAAGGTGTCGTTGCTTGACCAAAGATAGGATGCACATTTACAGGAAGTAACAATGAGAAGTGAATTATACATATATAAAATTAAGAGCATAAGAAAAGGACGTCTTAACCATGTGCATCCTGTATAGTTGCCAATAAAAATTAGTTTCTTCTTCCTACTATAAAAATACAAGTACTAAGAGGTGCTAGTAATAATATATTAATTTTTAATATTGGCTAGCAAAAAAATCATATATTAATTGACGCAGAATATAGACTATGGGAAAAAAATTAGTAATAACCAATTAGTAAATAAGATAGTAGTTGTAGACATAGTCTAATAGTAAATTCACACATCACTTTATTAAAAAATGAAAAGTTTAAATTCTCTCTCTTCAAGAAAATAGGTCACACTTATATAAGAATAAAAATTAATGGGCCAAGTTAAAAACAAAATTAATAAATAGGCCAAAAAAATATAAATATAGAGTTATTAACTAGATAAGTTATAAAAACACTCAATTTAATCTATTTCTTATTTATCTCTCTCCTCTTTATTTTCTCCCTCCATTTAAAGTTGTTGAGATGTTCACGATGGAGCAATGGACTCCAGCTCCGGCGACAATCACGACGGACGAGTCACCGCCTTCAGAGCACGATCATGAAAGAAGAGTTGACTCTTTCTCTCTCTCTCTCCCCGCGACGGATGACGACGAGCTCCTCCGTGGTAACTCTGGCGATGGGCTGCTTTACGCTATCGCAACTACGACCTCCTCCACACAATATGCTCTGCGACAACGATGACGATGAGGATCAACCTCAAGCTCTACTCTCTTGTCTTCTCTGACATCAGCAGTCATTGTTCGGCAACAAGAGCGCAAAGAAGACAGATGGAGGAGCAAGAGTAAGGCGAGAGCGAGGAGAGAGAGAATCAGGAGAGAAGAGAGAGAATTCCACGAAGTAGAGAGAGAGGAGAGAAAAACAAGAAGCATGGAAGAAGAATGAAAAAAAAAAGAAGGAAAAAAAAAGAGATAAACTTGAAAAATCAATTGTTAAAAATTAAAGAAATACTATTTACAAATTATATATTTTTAAAAACTACTCCTTACTAACATTAAAAATTGAGATTGACATATTTGGTGCAATTATCTAAATAAAAAAAGAAAAAACAAACAAATAACAAATCTAGAATTCAATACAACTCGATAAAGTTTACATAATTTCCTATTATATGTTGCCAAACTCCAAACAAGCTCTTTAATCTACAATACAACAAAATCATTGCGGACGTGGCTAGGAAAAAAAACATGATTTATGCACCAATATACCTTAATCTAAGGCATCAAAATAATTCAATACTAATTAAAATATACTAAAAAAGAAAAATTAATAATGAAATACCAAAAGGAAGTACCAATAATGCCCGAATATATTTGTACCATCACTGCCTCTCAAGATCATGGTGAGAAGAAGCACTAGCCGCGTCACCACAACCATCAAGCGACCTAGTAGACAATCTCTCCCTGCTCAGCATCCTTCTAAACGAGCTGAGCCGTGAGCCGCCCGTCGATCCGCTCGGCTTGATTTCGGGCTGCTCCTGCTCGCCATGGAGCAGGCTAATCTCGTCCACCGGTGGCGCCGTGGGCTGCTGCTGCTGTGCCGCCTCCACCAAGCTCTCCTCTGGCATCTGATCCATCGGCACCCTCGGCTCAACCTCGGTGCGGCAGAGCGGGCAAGTTGTGTGCGAGCCAAGCCACATGTCGACGCAGTCCACGTGGAAAACGTGGCCGCAGTTAGGCAGCATCCTTACCATCGCCTCATCCGAAACGACTCCGAGACAGACGGAGCAATCAGCGGCTTCGCCGCCTCCTCCTGCCGCTGGTTTCTTGTACGGAAATTCCGGCAGTGAGCTTATGACGCTCGGATCAAGTCCGCCGAGGGCGTTCTTGTGAGACGGGTGATCGGAATGAGGCTCGCTGTGAGCCGCGATCAGGCGGGAGATGAAGTCGATTTGCCGCTGGTGGTGGTGGCGGCGATTCTGGCGGTGTTTGAGGTAGAGAAAGAAGAGGATGACGATAAGAGTGAAAGCGAATACCAAGGAGAAGGCGGCGAGGGTAGCCTTGTGGCTGATGTCGAGTCGGTGGCGATTGTGATGATCACGATCGTCGTCGTCGGATCCCATATTGGTTTGATCAGTTCAGTAATATTTTGCTTGATCAATCAAAGATATTTGTTTGAAGATCGGTCGGTATATGATTGGTCTATACCTAATTACTTTGATTAATTGGGTTTCAATGTTCTTAATTGTGCGAAACAATAAAGGTCTTCAAGGTCTTAATTTGATATGAGCTGTGGAAATTTAATGTTGTCGCTGACTTACGAGGAGAGAGGGATGAGACGACTGAAAGGATTTTTGGTAAGAGGCGGTTTTAACTATTATTTTAGTTATAAACAGTGTAAAATTTTTACTTGTTATAATAAAAATAAAAAAATTGTTACAGCAAAAAACTTTTATGTACTACAGCAAAAACAATTATAAACAGTGTAACTATTACATTAGTTATAAACAGTGTAAAATTTTTACATGTTACAGTAAAAATAAAAAATAAAAAATAAAAAAAAAGTTACTACAGTAAAAAAACTTTTATATGCTACAGCAAAAACAGTTCTAACCACCATCTGGGTGTTTAGAAAGGTGGTGGAAACCGTAATTCCTACCACTTTTTTAAATATAAACAGCTTATATGTTATAATAACAATAAAAAAAAACTACATATAAAGATCTCATATGCTACAATAAAAATAGTTTTAACTAAAGTTTTCGTCACCCTCCCAAACATAATACATGTCAAAAACCGACGAGTAGTTTAAATTTATTTATTTTAGTTATTCATGATTAGCTTGCGTCAGTCTTTTCGTTTGCATTGACCATATAACCCGAGGTTTACGTCCATGAATATTAATGTACTCAAACTCGATCTTGGAGAAGTTGCACATATTCTTTTATTTGTATAAATGTGTACGTGTTCAACACATCCATTATTACCATGTCTAGCCAGCTAAAAAAGTAAAAGCTTAACTGCTAATAACGATAGATCTCACAAGCCAAAGCTAAAGCTAGTTAATAGGCTTAGCGAGTTAAGAGGAGCTAGTTGGATATGAAGGGCCTGTTTGCATGATCTATGTGAACCTGTTCTCTAGAAAAATTTTTAATCAAAGCTACAAAACGCAACTTCTTAACTAAGGTTTGAAACTTATACTAGAATTTTAATAAGACATTATACACTTTATTATTACATTTTTACTACCTATTAAAAAAATCTAAAACTATTTTGACCCATTTATACTATGTTTGGTAGAAGGGAGAGGGGTGGAGGGAGAGAGATAGAAGAAGAGGTCAAATCCTTTGTTTGGTTAGAAGAAAAGGAGGAACGAGAGGAAAAGAGGAGGGATATGGTCTCCCCCATGGCCCATCAAATTAGATCTTTCCTTTGATGGAAGAATACAAGCAATCTCTTATTTTAAGTTTTAAAAAGATTATTTTACCCTTTAAATAAATAATTATAATTAGTATAAATGTACTATATAGTAATTTCATAAATAACTATCATTTATCCTCTCAACTTTACTTCCATCCTGCCATCAATATAAAGGATTATTACAATCTTCTCCATCCTTCATACTCTTCATCTCTCTAACTCTCTCCATCTTTGCTACTCCTCGTCTCTTTTAACAAACAGAATGTTAATGTTTTTGAAAAATATAGTTCTTGGCACTCACAAAAAACTCACAATTTTTTCTTCTACTAATTAAAAGCGCAAGCAATAAACTCTGCTAAGTGGGCATGAAGAACATAAGCATACCTGTACATAAGGAGTTGAAAGCTAACAAACTCTTTAAAGCTTGTTTGGAAGAGTTTTTATTTGTGCTTTTAGTTAGTGAAAGAAAAAAAGTAAAAATTACGACTTTTTAGGGAGTGTTTGAAACTATATTTTGAAAAAAGTTTGAATGGATTTAAATAGTTTTAAAAATTTTTAATGAGTATTAAAAATGATATAATAAAGCTTGTAATGTTAAAACTCTAATATAAATTCACAATATTTATTCTAGAAGTATTTTTTTAATAGGCTATATTTTGTAGTTTAACAATAAGCTCTTCTCTATAGAGTTAAAATACTTCTGAAAAATCATTCAAACTCCTCCGCTCACAGCTTTTAGACCTAAAAAGACTTTGGAGGCAACTATTCGGAAAGCCTGCCATACAGGCCCAATGATTAGTATGATAAACATACTTGAACAGTAATTGTTGAATTTGATGGCATCATTAAGTAACATTTTTTAGGGAAAGGATTATATGCAATATTATAGCTAGAATAGATAAGGAATTAAATGCACAAACATGAGAAAAACTGTATTATTTTTTCATCTTTTGCCCTTTAGAGACTCTTGCAGCCGTCAGATTCGTTTTATTACCACCTTTTTGTTTTATTAAATTAAATATAACTTAAGGCCTCTAAAAGACATAATAATTTAAGAAAAGAGATCCTCGTTTCACCGCTAAAGAGGAAGTTAATAATTTTTTTTCCCTATTTTCTTCTTGAAATCTTCTAAATTACAATATCAATGTAAATTTATTTTTTTAAAAATTAATCGATTACATCCCAAGTTTTGACTTTTAAGATGGTCATATTTCAACGTAAAATCTCAAGTAAAGCAAAAATCAACTATACTATCATGCAAACATATATTTTTCAGTTCTGAGACTGGATTTTCAAAAGTTAAGAAAATTCTGTTTTAAGCTCAGTTCAATTGAAAGAAAATAGAAAAAATATACCAAAAATCAACTACGCTATGACGTAAACTTATATTTTTGACAGTTGAAATTTTAAAAAGTAAATAAGATTCTATTTAACGCTTAGTTCATAAAACAAACAAACAAAGGTAGAGAAAGAGAGGGATTTAAGAAAGCATAGTTGTGTTGTAATTTTGGTTCCAAAATTTAGTTTCATTATGTGCCTAAAAAAAAAAAAAAAAAAAAAAAACATGGCTTCTCCGTTTATTGGGAGCTGCGCTTTATTACAGGCTTGAGCTACGCCTTATTATAGGCTTTTGCTAAGGTTCCCTTATCGACACCATGCTTCTATATAAGAAGTAAGAAATATAACATGCGAATTATTTAATGAAAATTTTTATAAATTCCATTTTGAAATTTACTTTTTTGTAAATGACACGTGTTTGAATGTAGCATAACTTAAACATATTATATAAATAATGGTATGACACAACTCTATCAAATGTGGCATGAATAAAAACAATTTTTAAAATTTTTTCGTTACATGTAATTTTCTTAATATATAATGTAATTCGGACATTATTTAATGTAACATGAAAATTATTTAATGTAAAAAAATGTTAGCATTTAATTATTCTCTACTATTGTAACACAGTTAGCACAAATATTAAAAATTAATTATCTTAGATATAGCACTAAGAAAATTAATTATTTTGGACTATTTTTACATTTTAATACCATAATATTTCAAGCATTACAAAGGTGTAATAATAGTTGAGGATAACTAAATTTCTTGGTGTTGCACACAAGGTTGACAACGGGTTATGACACGATAGCTCGATAAAAACATGACATGATTTTATAAGTTGTTCACAAAAAAATGTTGTAAACAACAACAATATTATTATTATTATTATTATTATTATTATTATTATTATAGTGTCAACCTGAAATCTACCAACTCAAAAATAGGTCATGTTCGTGTCAACTAGTAGGATACTAAATTGACTCGTAGCTTATTACTCTATTATTTTTAAAAAATATTTTGCCTTACTATATGTAGTGTCAATAAATTGACACTAAACTAGATATGTTTGTAGTATAGAACTGATTTCATTATGAGGAATATTTATTTTATATTGCCTATATTTATGTAATCTTATGCATAAATTGTAGATTTTAAATTGCAAAATGTCATGGCTGACTTGGGATCATAAATTGTAGATTTTAACTTGCAAAATGTCATGGCTGACTTGGGATCATGGATTGATTTTGATTTGTGGGTTCATTTAGAATTACATGTTGATTAAGGGTCGCGTGTCACATTGGTCATCGGTTAGAAGAGCCGTGTTCATGTCAACTCGTATCACATTAGGTCATGTTAATATTGGGATTTCCAACCATTCGTATTTGGAATTGTGCTAGTATTAGGGTATTTTTTGCTAATATTGCGCCTCAACTTGACACGAGCATGATACGTTAATATGAATTGCCATCCCTAATTGCAAATTTTAAACTTAAATATAATGCTGAATAAATATGATGTTATATTCTTGCTTTTACTATTGAGAATTAGACGCCCTAATTCTATTGAGAACAATAACATGAAAGGAAAAAATATGCCAAAAAATACACAAATTTTATAATGGTTCACTCTTAACATGAGAAATACATCCACTTTTAAACGTTGTATAAATTTATATGTGACGAAGAAGTTCACAAGAGAAAATTTTAAACATACACTCTCTCTAGGTTTCTTCCTATATATATATTCTGAGTTACACACATAAGCCCAAACATTTGCTTTTCATAAGATTACACAAAAGAAAAGGTTGGTTTCTCAAGAATAAATGCCAATCTACAACTAGGCATTGCGGACTCAGCCTCCTGGCACCGTGGCATCGACTGCTGTTTCGCTTCAAAAATTCCTTAAACTTGGCACCGCGGTCATACCTAGTAGGTGTTGTTACGCTCAACGCTCTACCACAAGTACTAATGCTCCTAGCATGTAGCATTGTGGCTTCCAAGACCCATGGCTACAACATTGATAGCATGTAGTGTTGTGGCTTCCAAGACCCATGGCTATAGCATTGACAGCTTGCTACCTCCTCCTTTTAACTTTTGGGTGATAAATAGTTAAGGTATTAAATTAGCTTCACACTCCTTAACATTTATATGTTACAATGAAGGTATATTCTTCTTAGGAGACCACGGTAATGCTTTTCATGTATGTATGTATGTAATTTCAATCGTTTAATTTTTCTTCCATTTTTTGCTTTGTGGTTGACCCATATGTCTTTTGTGGGAGGGTTATGAAAGTGACACGGTGCAAATGAACAATCATAGAGTATCTGGCATGGTGGTTAGAACTACTTTATACGTAGCAACTTTTTTCTTTTTACTATAATATATGAGAGTTTTATACTGTTTATAACTGAGATAATGGTTAGAACCACCCCAAATAGCAAATCAAAATTTTGGCTTTCAGGTCTCCAGCCGTTTGTGATCCATGAATTAATTTGGTGGTGCAGAAGCAACCATGTCTTGCCGCCTTCTATACGTTGTCAAAATATCACCATTACATTTTTACAAATCACTAGGCAGTTTCAGGATATTCTTTTTTATTTATTTTTTATTTTTTATTTGTTGACTAAAATGGTTTGAGAGTAATTTAGTAATCATATCATATACACAGACAGACGCACGATCAGTGGAAAAGGACAGAGCTCGTTCAATGATGAAATTATTTCATATAATGTGGTTTTGTGTAGACCATTAGTTGTAAAGTACCCATCCACATGTGTATTCGGCTTGTTGATTTTGTATTGTATTCAGCTTGTTATTTTTTTTTTAATATGTGAACGCTTTAAAAAAAAAAGAGATTAAGAGCTTTAGAAGTCCCTAAGTTTGTAACAAAACTAGTCCATGAATTAACTTAATGAGCTAAAGAGCTCCTTGAATTAATAAATATCGAGCAGGTGTGGTATTTCTGTCCATGGGGCATGAAAAACAAACTGTTCTCACATGGATGGGAAATTAAGAGTGAAAACTGCATTTTTATTTTAACTTATAGGGTGTTTGAAAACCACGATTCAAACTAATAAGTTCAAACGTTATACTATATGAGAGCTTTATCCTACAGTATATTTTTCCTTTACATCGTAAACTGTAAGGACTTTGCATTACTTAAGTTCAACTCATGGGTTGGATCAAGGTTGCCAAACACCATATCAGAGTTTGGAGATGACTCGAGGCTTAATTTGAAACTCTTTTAGCAATTTTTCTCCTCCAACAACCAACAAAATGTTAAAAATATATAGCATATAATATGAATAAAACATTGCATGTACTACTAGCAGGATTTGCAAACAATTATTGCATATATAAAACGAACAAGTTACAATTGTAAACATAAAAATAATGAAAATAGGCATAACAGAACCTTTAACTTCAACTAAATCAAAGCGGTAATTGAACAGATGAATGGTCGAGGTACATGAAGCTCACGCTTTCCTTAAAACAGATTTGTCCCCTCTAATTGTGTACGAGGTTTCGATGGATGTCTGTCTCCCAGGATACAACGACTAGCAACAGAATTTTAAGCACTAGCGGATACCGTCTTCGACGAACTTGAAGCGGTGTTTTCTTCTATCACCAAAAATGACTACAACACAACTAGGTAGAACTTGACAACAAAGAAAAAACTCTATGACTTGATGAGTGCAAATTCTATGTAACTATGTTCTCTCAAACATATGGAGGAGAGTTCCATATATAGGCTTAAGAGAATAGATGTTACAATCTAAATTATAATGAGCCTTTATTCAGAATTTATGTGCATAATGGCACCGGTTGTAACCCTCTATTTTCCATGATGATGGTGCTCATAATCTTCCATTAAATTATCGGTTGTAACTCTCCATTTTTGATGATTATGATGCTTATAATCTCCTATTAAACCATGCATTTGGGTGTTACAACATGATAATTAAGCCATGCATTTGGATGTTACAATATGAGAATTATGACCTCCATTAATCTCCATTAATGAGCATCAATTTCTCATTCACCTAATTGTCATTTTTCCAACACAACAATACAGACGAAGTCTCCATTTTTTAGGGCAATATAAATTTTGAGAAAAATTGTTGAAGCTTCATGGCTTTGGTGTCTGTAGGTGAGGTTTTGCTATTGTGGGAAACCACGGTCAAGGGGCACTTCATGACTGATGCAGGTCTTTTTCCTTTTTTTTTTTTTGGCCAGTGATTTGTCTCTTATGTGTTAGGAAGTAACCAAAACAGAGCAGGTGTTCTTTGTTTCTTTTTATCCTTGGGTTTTTCCTCTCCACGATATAGTTATTTTTCTCTTTTCTCTAAAAAAAACTGAGACAGTTTTGGTGCTTAAAAAAAGCTTTTTTTGGTGCAAAAAAAAAAAAAAGAGATGATTTACTTAATTTCAAAATTTTTTTAACCCATTTTTCAAAATATCCCTTCTTAGTATGTATAACAATGGGCTTCATACTCCTATATCCTAAAATATTACATATATATTGTTTTGGTGGAAAAATTTTAGGTCACACTTTCTAAAAGTTAAAAAAAAAACAAAAAAAAACCCACAAAAGGCACTCATTCCTTGGTCAAAGATGACTAAAACAATACTCTATGACCATTCAAGTTTTTATAGGCAAAAATATCAGTATCAAAATAGGAGATCGGCAGCATATGGGGATAAAAAGACCATTTTACCCGATTAACTTCATCAACCAATTATTCAAAGTTACAGCATTTTTCCGTATTTTCAATTTTATAACTTTGATCCTTATGAAACGCAATTATATCCTGAAATTGACCCACAAACTATATAGAATGAATAACCAAAACAAAATTTTCAACGGCAAACTCAACTCACAATTATAATAATCATTAGTAATCTCGGCTATAGATAAAAATGAGTCCCGATTTATTTTCCTATTTTTCTGTTTCATTGTTGTTCCCTCTATTATTTTATTTATTCAAATATTATTTAAACTTAATAACATAAACACGTAGTAGGACCTAAATATAAAAAAATAATTAAGCAATTTATTTATGTGTCAAAATTTAATTAAAATACAACTAACAAGATAGAAAAATATAGGACAATATGTCTTGGTTCAACAAAGATGGTTATGGCAGATTATGGCAATTTCAGTATTTTAAAATGTGGTTAAAAAATTAAACTTTTCCAGAATTTTTAACTGGGGAAATTAATAGTTGAGTCATATAGTAGCATTTAAAAATGAATTGGAGTGATCTGTCCCTTGGCCAAGATAAGTTCAACAGTAAAAATAAATAAATAAATGAATAGATAAGCCCAGAACTACTTCAGAATATCAATGGGGTACTGCTTGCAAGCTGTAAATCACTTGGAGACTTTTCATTTTGCCTTATTTCTGTTTGTTTTGTTTATTTTTTTCTGCATGCATTAATAATTGTATTTTTTTTCTCGGAAACTTATATGTGACTATAATATGCTACAGAGTAGCTGAATTTACCTTTCTGTTACATTAAAAAAAATAAGTAAATAAAGAAAATGAAAATTTTATAATTAAGTGCGTGTTTCTCTTTGCTACACTGACATTTCTTGCAACGTCTATAAATACTGATTGTTCTGCAGTTATAATGCAATGACGACGCCTCCATATATTTGCTGCATACACCAAACTCCACACATGATGAATCTAGTCAATAGAACTAGAAATGCAAATAGGATTCTAATATTTGTGGTTAATCTATATAAGTTGCTCAGATACTTGCTTGCATATTAGGAATAAACAAATTCAATTCACAAAATGGAAGTGCAAAAATAAAAAGATATGTGTGTGTGTATATATTGCAAAGCAAATTGCCAGCTATGTAGTAAATAGATTACATGTACTACTAAATTAATGATAAGTAAGAGGTTAGTATAAAAGTTAAGATTAGAATTGGTATCCTTATTACTCTTACACATAGATATATATGGATGTCATACAGGAGGTTATTTTGGTGCACTGTATTTTGATGCATTAAGATTAAAAATTTATTTTGGTAGTTTGAATCCATTTTTTGAGATGAGAAATGCCCATTTTACCCTCTCAATGATCTGTTTATAATTTTAGTTTGTTTCATGTTTTTAAAGAAAAAAAAAAACTCTCTTTTGAAACTCGTATCAAAATACATACATACATATATAATAATAATAATAATAATAATAATAATAATAGAAACAAGAAAATTAAAAATTATATACGTACTAGATTGTTCAAGATCCACGTGCATGGGTGTTATTCAAAATGCGATGTTGTCTTCTTTGTTAGGTGACCACGATCTACGAGACATGCCAAGACATTTCGTATGATAAAATGAAGACAATAAATGAGGATTGCATTTCTCTCTTTCGCATGCTTTGAAGCAATTACGGTCGAAAGAGAAATAAGCAGTAAACTTTGAAGGAGGATTAATGCGTGGGAAAAATATAAAGTAGCAGGGACTAGATTTTTGGCTTGCACAAATGGTGCACATGATATAAAGATTACTATAATTATAGTTACAGGGAAAACAATATTTCCTTTTCTCATTGTGGCACTCTTGAAACAATATATAGGTATTCGACTTTGAACGAGTTCAATAACATAGAGAAGAAATCCATATTTATGCAGATGGGGATGTAATCTTCCATAATCAAACCAATTATCTTTAGTTGTTGAAGAATTTTTTAATAAGCAGTTACTTAATTTTTCTTTGTAATTATGTGAAATTGACAAAAAAAAGGATAATTATTTGAGTACTTTTAATATGTGAAAGTAAAAGTATTAATAATTCGCGGAATGTGACTGGTATAGTTATTGGTTAAAGTGATTCAAAGAATTTACGAATAGGTAAAAGTCATGATCTATTCTTTGGTCAGGTATCGTAGAAATATATACACACATATACATATGGTGGTTATTGATTCTTTTTTTTTTTTTTTTTAACTGTAGGGGTTGAATATGGACTATGATAATATACTTATTTTTCTTTTTCCTTTCACTCTATTTGGTTTTATTTATGTATTTATAAAATGATATCCAGTTAAATAAATAAGAACTTTATATTCATTAGAATCATAAATTAAGTAGGGGTTAGTAAATTTTTGGAGACTCCTCAAATAAAGGTCATTATAATAAATACGTAGCTCCATATTCCTTTTAAGAGCGTGAGAATTTTTAATTGTTTGAGTAACACTCATACACTGTGACGGGATTGAAATTCAATTAAATTTATTATATCTTTATCTGTTACTTATTTTTTAAACTATTGTTTATTTTAACTTTATAAAAATAACGAGATTGATAAAAATATTAAAAATATCTACCCAAACTAACTGATCATTCCCATGACATTTTGGATTAAAAACTGATTCATGCATTCCTTTTTCTTTTTCTTTTTTTAGGATAAGACTGATCATTTTATGCATTCTTGAAAAATGCTATTTATTATTTAACAAAGGAAAAAAATCAGTCAAATTAATTTTACATAAGGGGTTATAGTTATAAGCATCTCAGTTAAATATCAAACTTTTATGATAATGCTATAATTTAATATTTAGATAAACATTAAACAACTCCAATGCTGTCCATATTAATGCTTTGTGTTAAATTTGGTCTCTTTACATTTTTTAACATTGACTTGTAACTTTCGAGGAGGCTCTTAAAAAGAACATATTTTCTTTTGTAAAATTACACATATAATATTTTAAAGGTGGAAACTAAACGTTATAACTTTTTTTTGGAAGTTAAACGTTATAACTTTTACCTTGTGGGTTTAGCAAATTAATGCTTTGAATTTATTTTAATAGTATACCAATTTTACTCTTTTTTCACGTTCTTAAATTGGTGAGAATTATCATTTACGAGCGGATTAACTTATTTTTTCTTTTAATAATTCAGTTATTTTCCTCTTTTTTTTTCTTTTTTTTTTTCTGAGTAAGCATTTTGAGTCATATTCATTTGGATGAATATTTTTGTTATTGCTCTATACTCATCTCTTTTATTTAAAAAAAAAAAAAATTTGTGCACATCACTACAAAAAACTACACTTTTAGTGACAACTAAAAGTCCCAATGTCGTTACTAAAAAAATTTTAGCAACGACTAAAAGTTTGTCACTAAAGTTGGGGGTCATACATCTAACAGGATGACATCATCAACAACTTTTTAGCACCGACTTTTTTGAGAAAGTTGTCGCTAAAACTTTTGAATTTTTGAAAAATTTTTAAATGTGATGACTATTTAGCGATAACAGTTTTACAGTTTAACATGTCGTCGCTAAAAGTTTGTAGGGTACATTTTTAGCAACAACAATGTTCATCGTCGAGGATAAAAAATCAGTATTAGTGGAGATATCGATACTTTAATTTTATAGAAATTTTAATAAAATTATCGATATCGGTAGAAATTTTGACAAAAATTACAAAAATCATAGAAATTTTATATTAAATATATCTCTAATACTTTGGGATACAATAAACATTAAAAAGAAACATAAATAAAAATGATTTATATAATAGACTTGTCAATATTAAAAGAAAGTTTTGTGGAACTCAAACATAGTGAGATTACATCTTGATTCAAACACTTAAAAATTAAAAATGAGGATAATTAAAAATTCTATGTCCATCATACTTTCCAAAGACCCGATTGTATGTATAATAAGTATGAGGAGTCTTATTGAAAGAGCTGATATAATTAGATTCTAAATTCATTGATTATAAACTCATAGAAATATTCATTCATTAAAAGTATAAAATACTGATAGATTATTTAAGGGGAAAAATCTATTAAATTTTGTAATTTTCAACATTATCGAAATTTCATCAAAAGTTCCATGATGTGTACTGAAATTTTGTACAAAATACGCTACAAGTTTTTCAACATCAATATTTCCACTAATATTTATCGATATTTCTCTGATATTTTGCTGAAATTGATATTACAGTGGAAAGATATTTTGGTACCTCAAAATTTCAAAAATTTCCACCAAACTTTCCAAAATTTCGCTGAAATTTGTGTCTATGGTCGTCACTAACAGTCTTTTTTAAATTAAAAATATATTTTAGTGCAATTAAATAATTAATTTTGTTTTGATAATAATTAATTTTATCTTGACTTTATTTTAAATTTATTTTATTGGAAAAATATTTTTAATTTTGTAAAATCAAAATATGAATAAAATGAAAAATAATTAATAATATTAGGTAAAAATACTATGTGCACTTTATAAAATAAAAATAAAACACACTACATAGTCTAATAACATGTAAAAAAATCAAAATGACACGTCCAATAATATACACATTGTCTAATCACCTAAGTTTATATTTTGTTCTTTTTCCTCTTCCTCTTCTTTATCAGCACAAGAGACTATAGACGTTGGGGGTGGAGATATATTGACAATTATTCTGGGGTCCATTTGCCTCAATTGATTAACTAGCTCTACGTTGTCGGCATACATTTTTATGAGCTAGTTTTGCATCTCTAAAGGCTATTGGGTGTGCCCAGACTATGAACTAGAGAATGTAAAACTGGAACCTGACTCCCTCCAACTTAGTGGAGGTCCCACTCCGGTTCGGTGACCTCTACGCATTCCTAGCATATCGACAAGTATAGCGACCTCATTAATGGCAAGGGCTAAAGAGAAGGCTGCAACCTGCATCGTCTACATTTGTCTCTCTTGAACCATTTAGCTCTATAATTAAAAGTGAGGAAAAAAATATTAATTAATAGATAAAATAGTTATAAGATACGTTTTTATTTAAAAAGACTATCACAGTTTACTTACATGTGTGACCTCTGTATCCTCATTTGCCTTGCCCATATCCTGACAAAAATGTTGAGTACACCAATTGTCGATCAAGGATTGTGGCTAGCCTGTCTCAAGGTTCATCTGTAGTGTTGAATTAATGTTAAAGTTCAATTACTCATGATATTAAGTTTCTAGATATGAGTATCCGATAAAAGTGTATAGAGTATCTCACATTTTCATAGCGATTCTGGGTAAAAGATGCTTGCCCTTGACAGCTTGACCATTTCATTTCTTTACGACTTGCCTTATTCATTTGTGATCAAGCCTACAAAAAAAGTTACACTTTTACAATGTATTTATTAAGTGATACATAATAAAAGAAATATTGATTGGGAAACAAACCCTAAATGCAGGTGAGGCAAACCACTCACAATATTTCTGCCAATCCTCTATACTCTTGATGGTTTTAGGCTTGATGCTCAGCCCATGCTTCTTGTAGCGATTGTTTAAGTCGTTCTTCTAATCACGATAACACTTTTGGGCCTCTTTGTTAGTGGTTTGATGTCAAACCATTCTTGCATTTTTAAAAACAAGTTACACTACATGTTCTACGAAAACATAAGAAAATTGAATTGATGAAAAAAATATTATCGTAATGCGATTGGGAATCTTGTTTCTATCCTCTGGTGGAATAGACTTCCAAGTGTTGCAGTGAAGGGCCACACAATCATTCATGTGCATGCCAATGGTGCTATCAAACTATGCGTCGAAGTCCCCAATAGCCTTCATTGCATCCTCCGTATGATCGAACTATATAGGGCACTTTCCATGTAGCGCCATCCATTTGGCAATGTATATTGCCCTAAACTCTTCCCAACCCTTACAGCTTGAGGAAGCTAGTACTGTATATTTAAGGTAAAGATGCTACACTTTGTAAGTATTAAATAAGAATAATTTATGCATTCTATTATTATTAGTATAAGTTTTAAAGTAATTAGATGAGTACAATATAAAAAGACTTAGTCATTATCACTAGTAATGTAAGCAGTGTAGTCGCAAGAAACTTGTTCATTGTATTTTTCCTCATCCTAATTGACATTGGGACGGTAGCATCATCCTATGTCCCAGTGGGGGCTTAGCTCCCCTAGTAGATCCAACGCAGGTGGCAACATGGGCAACGTTGGTAATATTAAATAAGGATAATTTATGCATTACATTATTGTTAGTATAAGTTTTAAATTAAATTAGATGAGTACAATATAAAAAGACTTAATCATTTTCACTGCTAGTGTAGATAATGTGGTCACAAGAAACTTGTTCATTGTATTCTTCCTCATCTTCATGCTCGGACACCTCGTCATCAACATACTCCTCAAATGTGTTGTTGACCTTTAATATATCATCGATATCTATTGTGTCATCATCGTCAATGAAACCCATGTTGTCTCTTTCAGACAATAAAAAGAGAGCATCGACATCTTTGACAACATCAGAGGCAACATCAAGTCGACTAAAGACCATGGTGTCCAACTTAGTTTGTCCAACCTCCAAGTTGAAGTTAGAAGAGTTGTTGTTTTGCAATACTTAAACTTTATTTTTGACATCATTAGCTATATCCCAAATATGTTGATGCCCAAAGTGCTCAACAACTTTTCCAACTTAGACCATTGAATAAGTCATTGGTGTAAAAAACTTGTTGTGCCTAAGATGCAAGTATAAAGGGATCAGCTTTATACCACTGAGTGTTCACGAAATGCTCACTTTATTTTTTTACACTTGCATTCTCCTCGCAACTAGTTGGCAACGAACAATTTGCACCTGAATAACACCACTGAACAATCATGTATGTACGAAATTTCAATTATTTCCTCTAATTGTCCATAAAAGTTGGAATCTTTAGTTTCGGACATTCATACTGTAACGTCCGCCTAATTTTATGTAACGGATAATGTTATGTTAATGACGACGTTAATGTTATATTAATGATGATGTTAAGTGATATACTCATGATGTGCTATGATATATGATAAATGGTGCTAACCATTTTATTTTAAGTGTTATGACAGGTGACGCTCGCGTGGAATTGATGTGCTCAAATGTTTATGTCATTAATGTTATGTGTTAATTATATTTTTATGGGCAATTATATGTTATGAATGAATTTTGAGTGTTAAGACAGTTTGGCAGGCCGAACTATTAAGTTCGGTAGGCCGAAATGATGTTCTCTGAACGACAAGCCGATGGTATATCATCGGTAGGCTGGACTTCTGAGATCGGCAGGCCGAACTCCTGAGATCGGCAGGCCGATGACAGCTGACAAGTAGTCAGCAGAAATTCTACAAAATTGTGATAAGATGGAATTTAATTATGGACGTTTTATTCTGATTAAATATCATAATTATGGGATGATTTGTGTTAATTTGGTAATAAAACATTTGACTTTTC